>JAJSOF020000001.1:10733305-10745805 GCA_025594305.2 Periplaneta americana | reverse complement strand
ATCACGTCATGCGACGTAGAGCGCAGCTTTCTACAGTACAAACTTTGGCAGATAACCGAAAAAGATTTAAGTTTGAGACACTGAAAATGTATCTTGTAGTACATTGCAATTCGGTACTGTAACTGCACTTCCTAAAGACGTCCAATAGGGTAAATGAAGAAATTAAAATTGCTACATGCTTATTTCCACCATTAACACTGTGTATAATTAAATACAAAAGCTTATAAAAGACAGGAGAATAAATGCTTTTCACATTCTTTTGACATTATCATTGTGTAATGTATATTTACTTTCAGAATGTACATATGTGTGTTTCCCCATACTACCGTACTCTACTCTAAATAGCAACGTTGTTACCTCAACACATCTCTATCTACCTGCAGCGACCTATAGTGCATGCACAGTAAACTTATTGTATCGGGTCCAAAGTCTCGAAGCCTGAATATGACGCTTAAGCGGTAAGAAGAGGGAAATTGTTACGTGTGTTACGTTGGGAATAGTGAATGTGGTATTTCACACTTACCGCGTATTGGTTTTGTGCGGAAAGCAAGCAAATACGCACGATCTCGCACAAAGTATATTTTCTTACGAGCAAAAGTTTCTTTATCAAGCTTGTGACTTCGTCTAACGACGATGACTGACTATGAGGAATATCTGTGTTGGTGACGAAGACTTAATTCCTGCTCTCAAACAGAAATAGGAGCCTTCCTCGCAGCATACAGAGAGCCTGCAACCCGCACGTGAATGTAACGGGGAAGTTATCCTCTTACGAAGCGCCTCGCCGCTCCTCGGAGGAAATGCGGCGCGCTGAGAAAGACGCTTATTTAAGATTTTATTCTGCTCTGAAATTCTCTTGGGAGACTCAGGATAGAAAACAACCGCCTGGCTTTCCCTCTCCTAACGCTGTGAGTAATATCACAGACTGAGATGCGAGGCCTCGTTCATTTGGGTGCTACTCAACTTTCATTGAGCAACACCAGTGAAATTATATTTTGCTAGCGGGGAGGTCGACACATCAAGAGCCTGTTATCTTTTCTACTGGCACTGTGACGTGCTATTTTACACAAAGTACGGGCACTTCATCTATTCATCTGCAAGGACAAGATCACGGTTTAAGGGAGGGACTGCACTGAACATGATGAACTTACTTACCTACTTACTGGCTTTTAAGGAATCCGGAGGTTCATTGCCGCCCTCACATAAGCCCGCCATTGGTCCCTATCCTCAGCAAGACCAAACAAGTCTCTATCATATCCCACCTCCCTCAAATCCATTTTAATATTATCTTCCCATCTACGTCTCGGCCTCCCTAAAGGTCTTTTTCCCTCCGGCCTCCCAACTAACACTCTATATGCATTTCTGGATTCGCCCATACCTGCTACATGTCCTGCCCATCTTAAACGTCTGGATTTAATGTTCCTAATTATGTCAGGTGAAGAATACAATGCGTGCAGTTCTGTGTTGTGTAACTTTCTCCATTCTCTTGTAACTTCATCCCTCTTAGCCCCAAATATTTTCCTAAACACCTTATTCTCAAACAACTCTTAACCTGTGTTCCTCTCTCAAAGTGAGAGTCCAAGTTTCACAACCATAAAGAACAACCGGTAATATAACTGTTTTATAAATTCTGACTTTCAGATTTTTTGACAGCAGACTGGATGATAAAAGCTTCTCAACCGAATAATAACAGACATTTCCCATATTTATTCTGTGTTTAATTTCCTCCCGAATATCATTTATATTTGTTACTGTTGCTCCAAGGTATTTGAACTTCTCCACCTCTTCAAAAGATAAATCTCCAATTTTTATATTTCCATTTCGTACAATATTCCGTCACGAGTCATAATCATATACTTTGTCTTTTCGGGATTTACTTCCAAACCTATCTCTTTACTTGCTTCCGGTAAAATTCCCATGTTTTCCCTAATCGTTTGTGGATTTTCTCCTAATATATTCACGTCATCCTCATAGACAAGCAGCTGATGTAACCCGTTCAATTCCAAGCCCTCTCTGTTATCCTGGACTTTCCTAATGGCATACTTTAGAGCAAAGTTATTCCTTATATTATAGTAAAACTTAATTATTTGTTTTTATGGAGATCTCAAGGAAGAAATGCACGAGTGAGAAAAACGTTCACTGCAATCAAAATGACATTTAACAACATCTGAAATAGTGAAGACTCTTGCTGATACATTACATTTCAAACTCCAATCCAGAAAATTTTACGAAATTCACTTATCTTGGTTTTCCCGTATGATCTTCACTTAATAACATGTGATTAATTTACAAAAAAAAAGTCAATTACTTACAATTAAGGCATAGACCATGTTCTCAACTTCTGGTAACTGTCCATAGTTTATTCAGTTACGTCATGGTGTGTCATGAAACATTTCACTGTTTCTAAATAGTAACAGCGACATTAAAGGCAAAAAGATTGTTGGAGAGAAGCATGGGTAGCTTAGAATTTTCACGAATTTCAGAGCATCTTAAAAATGAACACGTCCTGAATTTTGGCGTTGTTTCATTTTCACGGAAAATCTACGTAAATGCCATCATCATCATGGTTACCGGGACAACGTGTTGAACAGAGTTGAGAGTTCAGATTACTACACATAATATTATATATGGAACAAAATCTACACATCAGGAATCAAAATAACCAGTGCTCTAACATTAAATACCTTACTCTATGCCGATGATCAAGTCATAATTTCCAATTCAGAGGATAATTTACAAAGAGGATTATATACATTAAATAGAATATTAAAAGATTTTGGGATGGAAATTTCAGCACAAAAGTAATGGCATTTTAGGACAAGACCCAGTCAGAAGTTAGATAATACAAAATAACCAATGCCTCGAACAAGTACAAAATTTCAATTATCTGAGTTGTGAACTATCTTATCAAAATGAAAAAGATGTGAACAAGAAAATTACCGTACCAAATTTACACAAATTCTAGGAATAATAAACAATACATTAAAAGCTAAATTAGTACAAAAATCTACAAGAATAAAAATTTATAATACACTAGCATTACCCTCCCTTTTATACGGAAGCGAGATTTGGACATTAAAGAAAAATACATGAACAGAATCAAATCAACGGAAATGAAATTTTTCAGAAGGACAGCAGGATATACTCTTTAGACCGAAAAAGGAACGAAGAAATTTTAGAAAAATTAGAAGTAGAGTCAGTAGAAGAAAAAATCAACAGATACAAATTCAATTGGCTAGATCATGTAAGAAGAATGGAAAATTCAAGAATCCGAAAAATTATGATGCAGTATAAACCTAGAGGACATCGTGGACCAGGAAGACCTTTTAGAAGACTGCTAGATGGGGCCGAAACAGGTCTACAGAGGCCTAATTCGTGAAGGATGATGATGTTGAATATTATAGTCAGAAAACCGTTGACAAATTGGGAGAAGAAAAGTTGCTGAAGAATGGAGGAAGTGGGAGGAATAGAAAAATAATCGCAAGTCAAGGGAAGAAGAGTTTCCAAGGAGGGCATGACGATCATAGATGTAAATTGGAGAAAAGTTGGAAACAATTTGAAGACTTTGAGTAAAAATCGAGAATTGAGAAGGATTTAGTGCCACCTCACAGCTGTGCCCTCCGTCATCCCTCTGCTCCTATCTTGGACACCTGGGGCGAAGTATTCTGGCGGCAACTGATATAATTGTGGGCACTAATTCCGACTGCCTCTGTCACAGCTGAGGTCGGCCATTTGTTTATTATTGACTTTCACATGTGTTACATTAACCCAAACACGGGATAACTAATTTACAAAGTCCATACAAGAATGTAACGGCAGGCGGTAGTTATACTGAAAGGCACACATGTGTTAATTTGAGAGGCGTTTTCATGAAACTCGTTAACTACAACATTTACGATTTTGATTATTTATCTTTGTCCATACGGTTTTGGATAGAACAATCGAATGGCGCTACCAGAAAATAGCTAAACCCGCAAACTACAGTGGTAAATTGAAAGTGTAATATGATACTTTTTTTTTCAAAACTCGATATCTATAAAATGGCGAGTTTTAGCGTAACATTTTACCTGAAAGGGAAGGCGAGATAATTTTGTTAATAATAGGTACTGAGTCAATCGTACCCCCAATAGGAAAGTGTCGTATCTTAAAAAATATGAACTTTGAGTTATGTCATTCTATGCATGTTTGTGTTAGATCACTGGCTCTTGACGGTTATACCATATTGTATAATTATACAAAGCTTATTATAAGAATAAGAAATGATAGAGGAGAATATTTTAACAAACATAAATGACACTCGGGAGGAAATTAAAGGCAGGATAAATATGGGAAATGCCTGTTATTATTCGGTTGACAAGCTTTTATCATCCAGTCTGCTGTCAAAATATCTGAAAGTTAAAATTTATAAAACAGTCATATTACCGGTTGTTATGTATGGCTGTGAAACTTGGACTCTCACTTTGAGAGAGGAACAGAGATTGAGGGTTTTTGAGAATAATGTTCTTAGGAAAATGTCTGGGGCTAAGAGGGATGAAGTTACAGGAGAATGGAGAAAGTTACACAACGCAGAGCTGCACGCATTGTTTCCTTCACCTGACGTAATTAGGAACATTAAATCCAGACGTTTGAGATGAGCAGGGCATGTAGCACGTATGGGCGAATCCAGAAATGCATATAGAGTGTTAGTTGGGAGGCCAGAGGGGAAAAGACCTTTGGGGAGGCCGAGACGTAGATGGGAGGATAATATTAAAATGGATTTGAGGGAGGTGGGATATGATGGTAGAGACTGGATTAATCTTGCTCAGGATAGGGACCAATGGCGGGCTTATGTGAGGGCAGCAATGAACTTCCGGGTTGCTTAAAAGCCAGTAAGTAAGTAAGTATTCGTTTTGACGTCTTTAAGTGTCATTGTTGCCGTAGTGGGAAAAATTGTGAATATTGTTATCCACAGATTAATTTTATTTTCTTGCTTTATACTGTAGTTAGAAGTGTAGTTGTGAGTTGGCTTGGTCCATTCTTCCGTAGAAAGTATTTAGTTCAGTTAGCTAAGGAAAAGTCTCTTTCTGAATTTGAGTACCGGCAACATGTCATACCTGATGCAGAACTTAAAAGGAATATCATCAAGGCAGCCCTTGCTCATTCCTGAGTCCAATGGTCTTTAATATAATTAACGACATTTTTTCCGAATAGTGTTGAAAATTAGCAGGATTTTGATGATAGACAGGTAACGGCAATAATGTTAAAAAGTTCACAACTTTAATTTCTATATTATTAACGTAATTTATGGGCAAGGAAACGCTGGTCACTCTTACGTTTTACGTCGAATTTGTTGTAATATCTGCAGTGCTCGGGAAAAGTGACACAAGTCAGTTTCCACAAACCATTTTTGATAATTTATTGACAACTTACACTGGTTTATGCCGATTTGATTTTTTCTGTATGAATTATTGTAATGGGAGGAATACTCATGTATTTTTTTCCAAGCGAGCAGATGTTCCGTAAGTTGTCAATAAATTATCAAAAAAAGGTTTGTGGAAACTGACTTGTGTCACTTTTCCCGAGCACTGCAGAAATAGGCTTAAGCATTTCATTAATAGTAGTACCTGTGAAACAGTAACATTTTACATCAAATGCTATTGTTCATCTTTTGTAATAAACAACACAGCCCTACTTTTGAAATCAATCTTTTATGTGTGTTTATTGCCCTTGATGCGGAAGTAGTCTGTTACATCGTACAGCACCACGCGCCACTACTCTTAGTCAAGTCATTTGGCTCATTCCACAAACTGCGTGCTCACTTAACTTCAAAAGTAGTAGCTAAGTTTCCGGTCTGTAGTTACGACGGAGTACGGCATTGGACGCGTTATTAAAAGGAAAACCCAAAAATGCTAATAATAGTACATTATGCAACGAGCCTATAATGATAGTAATTAAGAATCGAGTATGGATATTTATGAAACGAGCGCAAGCGAGTTTCATAATTTTCATATGAGCTTCTTAATTACCATTATAGGCGAGTTTCATACGACTTTATATGCTCGACCATATTTCTAACTTGAAATTACCGGTATTCAGATGTATAGATCGGAAGTGACCTTGTTGTAGGTCGTGAATTGTGAGATGTGCGCAGACGCGAAAGTATTGATTTTTTCCGAGGAACAATAATGTCATTGACCTTGACGTAGTCCCGTTAAACTTGATAATATTATAACCTTGATTATTGAATTCGACATTGAAAAACGAGATGACAAATTGAATTTATTTGAATATTATTTACAATTAACGTTAATTATTACAGTAACAGAACATAACCTTCTGCGACAGTATTGGAATTCCAGCCTCCGTGACTTTTCGCTAATTCTCTTTCGATTGCATATCCGAGAATAATCGATACTTGCGGTTTTATAACGGCACAAAGCTGACTTGTCATTGGCTGAACACATATAAGCTGAGTTATCATTGGCTGAAGGCCTGTACTTTAATGAGTAGGTGTACTTTAATGACATGCATTAAAGGACTGCTACCAGGTGTATAATTAGTACATTTCGGCATGGTCGAGCATAAAAGTCTTTATAATGTATTTTGAGACTTTTGCAGTGAGACCCTATACGCGCCTGGATAATAAGTTTGTGTTAGATCACTGGCTTTTTGCGGTTATACCATATTGTATAATTATACATAGCTTATAATAAAAATAAGAAATGATAGAGGAGAATATTTGGTGAATTTCTGTAAAAGAAATGCAATGATTATTAGAAATACATTATTCCAACATCATAAACGAAGAAGATACACATGGGAATGCCCAAGGAACGAAAGCAGATAGCAGATAGACTATATATTGATACAGAAAAGATTCCGAAATTGTTTAAAAATGCAAATAACTGTACCAGGTGCTGACATTAACTTACATCATGCTGATAGGCGAAGTAGATATTCGTCTGAAGAAGATAAGAGAAAGACAGACGACGAAGAAATTGAACATCGCGATATATGTGTACGTTCCTCCTAAAAATATTTTGGTAGATAACGACTTTTGTGAAACGTCTCTCAATTTCAATTGCAGGATCGTTAGGACAGCCATAATGCATAAATATTATAAATACAATTCAACTTTACGCACATAGTTGGTGCCTTAATTCCTATCAGGACGGTTACCAGGAAGTACGAAATGTATAAGTAACAACAAACTATGATTTATAAAAATGAAGTTCAGTATAACAATTAATGGACATCGTTAATTCTAGATCCTAATATTCTAGTACTGAATTGAAAATATTAATTTTACTTGATCTGGGTAAATAAACTTCTAAAAATTGTGAATACTGCTAACGAAATCAATACCACAGTAATACAACTACTTTTAAGTTGCATTTACTGTGGTTAATAGTGGAGCGTTTGTCATCTGTTTTGCTGCAATGAGTTGTCACAGGGCGTTGTTATGGAAACACATTACAGATATTGAGAGTGTCACACATAGACAGTTCGAAGACTTCGTGGAATTTTCGGTCGACGTTATTTATCCCTTTGGCTTGTAAGAAAATCAGCTTTTTGTTGAAATGTCTCATTTCTTCCTGTTTATGTGTACCCTGTTAGGACTGGGTTATTTTACAGGGTAGTTTCTTTGAACCCTAGATATTTGATTTATTGTACGTAATTGTACCTTTAATTGGAAAAAACTTCACACAGATGTATTAGTCGGTAATAAGCACAATAACCAGATTTTACGGAAAAACTATAAAGGATATTTGGAACAACAATACACTGTTGGGAAATACAGGATGTCCCCCAATGAACGCAAGCTCTTAGTTAAAATATCGTCCCTTTTTTCTTCCATGTGTGTGACTGTTAGATTTAGTTTTCTTTAATCTCTAGAAATAGAATAACTTCAGTTGTAGGTATAATTAGGTAACGTTATGATAAGTTAATATTTCTGACTTGGAAGCAAATTGATCTTTATCGGTGAATTATTTATATTTATAGGTTATTTTATGTATAAAATGTAATGATTTAATTATAAAAAAAATTACGAACAAAATAATACAAATTTATAAATGAACTGAAGTCCTGAACAGGTACAAATGCAATTATTTAAAGTGTATAAAATAAAGTATCTGAAAAAGAATTATCGTAAATTATTTTTTTGCAGAAATGTAATCAACGTGTATTGTCAACTTCACTGAGAGAGAGACTAAATTGCATCTGCAAAGTAAATAGTTCGAATGTT
Organism: Periplaneta americana; assembly: GCA_025594305.2. Classification (NCBI taxonomy): domain Eukaryota; kingdom Metazoa; phylum Arthropoda; class Insecta; order Blattodea; family Blattidae; genus Periplaneta; species Periplaneta americana. The sequence goes on along the minus strand of JAJSOF020000001.1, from coordinate 10,737,581 downwards.
CATAAATTGAAAATTATTTGTATAAAATTATTTTATTATAAACTTGGTTTTTAAGTAGTTTTTCATTGAAATATCGACTATTATTATATCTCTTTATTTTATATAAGAATCTTAATTCTGATTTCGATTAAATCGCTATTTCCAAGACCAAATTTAGTTTTGAATAAAATTCGTACATATAGCTAGACCAAGTTAAGTCTGCGAGCCGAGAGGGGAAGTTGGAGGCAGTTCTGTAGGGAAAGGAGGCGGTAACGAGAGGAGACCAGTACAGTCTCATATGACAGCAAAGTTTTCCTTCTGCGCCTCAGTTTATAGAGCGGTAACAATTTAAGACGCTTTGAAATAGACTGTACTTCTACTTCTGCTTGACAGTGAGGTTTGGCGTTCTGATTGGCAAGCGTGGAGAAAGTTGCATGAGGGGGGAGGCAGCGTAACTGTTGCCTTTATCTGAAGACAAGGACAAGAAATGCGTGCGCTCCGTAGTGTATTTTAAACGATGTGCACACGTTGAAATCTGAGCGTCAAGTGACCTATGTGGCAACTGTGTTTTGCCTCTACATTCCTCTACATTTCATCCCGATATCCCCACTCGCACACTTGACTTGGGCAAGCTGTATCACAGTTTTCGTTGAATTGACACGTAGATACTGAATGAATCGGTTATTTTTTAAACCCCGTAATTCAATAATTATAAACTTGTGAGAAAACGAAGAAAAATAGAATAATTTTTAAACTAAGATGCAGCCTATTTGTAAAAATTTTTGCCTCTGAAAATTAAATCTCAAGTGAATAAGCCACGGAAGCAATACACGAAATGTTATAAATATTTAAATTATTAATGAGTTGTGCTGAGGCATACGAGAATATGTTTCATATTTAATGAAAGTACACAGAAAATGTTTCAGGAATGGAGATCTTCAATTTATCTCTCTTCGGTTGTGTTCCAATCATACACACTCTTTGAGAAACTTTGAATTTCCTCTTCATTAGGTGAATATCCTTGAAATTTTCTCAAATCCTCAATTTTCTTTACGTTATTGGAAAACTGTGCAAGTATGCTCTTTTTTCTGGAATCAAAATAGCTGTCTTAATTTTTTCACAGTTATACAAATTATTATTTTTCCCCTTTTTCTTTTTAACGGATTTATTTATCTCACTGTCGCAGGCTGAAAACATGTTGCCATAGTGTAAACAATTAGAACGAATACTACAACAAAGTAAAAAATGCAACTTGCTTTACAGTATGAGTGACTTGCGTATTATCAACAGCTGCCTACAGGGAACACACACTATAGCGGTGAAACATGGTTACATCAAGAAACCTTTTAAGTCCGTGATTTAAAGAGTTTCAAAACCAAATCAAACATATGTTTTGTCCTCACAGCCATTCTACACACCAGACTTGCGGTGTTTCAACATAAAATGATGCGTCTAGGTTGCGACTTTCATTTTTTCACATAAAACGAAAATGACAAAATGAGTGACTTAAGGGGTTTTAAAAATAACCGATTCATATGTGAAAGAAGTTCGTTCAATAGTTTGGAAGATATTGAATAGGCCTACATATAAAAACTATATTTTCTGTATGCATACATTCTCGATCCCACCATCAGATTTGAGACACATGCAGATCAACCGCATGAGGTGGACAGTGAAAAGAAACGGATCTATGAACCAACAATCCCGTTCTATAAAGATAAATATAGCCTGTCCCACATTGATGTGATAGGTCTGATGGTGGGAGCACGAGGTACCATACCCTCCTTCTTTGCCAACAAATGTAAAAACCTGGGCTAACACACAGCATTGTGAAGGAAATAGCCATTAGTGCCCTCAAAGGATCGGTTCAGATATTGAGAAATCATTTGTATGGGAGTGATAATAGAAATTTCAAGTTATCTTAACCGATGGCTGTTGATTGGTTTAGATATCAATGCCATTAAATCCTTACTATTATTTTTCTCGCGGTATATGGCATTCAAATTATTCTAACCTATCTGATGATATTTTTTCCCATTTTTAACTGTAAATGAGCACAAACGCTACTTAGGTGTAAATTTTTCTGACATTTTGTAAATTCGATTCCCTAACCGTTTCAAATGTACATCATATCGTCGCCTGAATGCAAGAACTAGGTAACTTGATTTTTCATATTTTGTGACATCGCCTATTTACTTATTTATTGCACTAAGGAATATGTCTCGTTTTCTTGTACCTATTTGTTATATTGGTTAATAGATGTCGCTGGTATCGTTCGATCAGTTACCTAGATTCTGGATTACATTTTGTGCGATTTTTGATATGCTATAAAAGAGGTAACTAAAAACGCAAATTTAGAGTTACCTAATTCTTGCATTCAGGCGACGATTTTACCTTTTAGGTGTGTTTCCAAATTATATGTAATAAGCTTTGTCAAATCTGGTAACCTTTTCATAAGGGAAGCTAAATTTATATATTTATTATTACTAAAATGTCTATGCTGATGACGTGAATATGTTAGGAGAAAACCCACAAACGATTAGGAAAACCCGGAAATTCTACTTGAAACAAGTAAAGTGATAGGGTTGGAAGTAAATCCCGAAAAGACTAAGTATATGATTATGTCTCGTGATCAGAATATTGTACAGAAATGGAACTATAAAAGTTGGAGATTTATCCTTCGAAGAGATGGAAAAATTGAAATATCTTGGAATTTCAACAGTAACAAATATAAATGACACTCGGGAAGAAATTAAACGCAGAATAAATATGGGAAATGCCTGTTTTGCATTATTCAGTAGAGAAGCTTTTGTCATCTAGTCTGCTGTCAAAAATCTGAAAGTTATAATTTATAAAACAGTTATATTACCGGTTGTTCTGTATGGTTGTGAAACTTGGACTCTCACTTTGAGAAGGAAAAGAGATTCAGGGTTTTTGAGAATAAGGTTCTTAGGAAAATATTTGGGGCTAAGAGGGATGAAGTTACATGAGAATGGAGAAAGTTACACAACGCAGAACTGCACGTATTGTATCCTTCACCTGACATAATTAATCGAACATTAAATCCAGACGTTTGAGATGGGCAGGACATGTAGCACGTATGGCCGAATCGAGAAATGCATATAGAGTGTTAGTTGTGAGGCCGGCGGGGAAAAGACCTTTGGGGAGGCCGAGACGTAGATGGGAAGATAATATTAAAATGGATTTGAGGGAGGTGGGGTATGATGGTAGAGACTGGATTAATCTTGCTCAGGATAGGGACCAATGGCGGGCTTATATGAGGGCGGCAATGAACCTCCGGTTCCTTAAAAATAGTAAGTAAGTACTAAAATGTTATTTCCGCGAAAATGATAGGAGCACCATAATACTCCTCCCCTTGGTATTGGAGAAGTGATAGCGCCTTTGAACAGGACGACACTACAGTTTGCAAGTATCCCTTCCCATTGTTTGGTTTGCATCTTGGTGAGGAACTGTATTGTCTCGCAGTCGCAGTAATGAACAATCTTGGGTTCGTACTTCACAAGAGTCCTGCGGGGATTCCTGCTATGGACGCCTCGACTACCAGAAGAGAGTGAATAAGAAACACTTAAAACGTACATTTAGTTTTCTGACATGTTACATAAACAGTGTACAACATATTTCTATTTATTAGAGATGTGTCAGGAAGTGTAGAAGCATTTCTCTATTAACTTCAATAAATATATATAATTCAGTGTTTGCACAAGCATCATTACCGCTGGTGGAATATCGTTTCATGGAGAACTTTGTTATTTTATTGGAAATCCACAAACTTTATTGACGTCCATGTTAAGGCAGACGTCGAAATATATTTGGACACTTCCTTGTTATCGGAGGTAATAAATCGTCAGAACTCGCAGTACGAAAGTGTTTTCTTGTAAAACTAAACTTATAAAAGAATAATATATTCAAAATTCTTATCATGTTTTGTCAGACATATTATACACCTGGAGATATGGAAATCGATTTATTTCCAATATTCTCGACAATAGGAATCTTTTAACTATTTTGTAAATATTATAATTTTATACATTTTTTTCCATATATCTGTTACAAAAAATAAATTATTGTCATTGGTCATAAATTCCATGTATAACTTTCACAACAGATTTGTCAGTATTTCTATCAATAAGAAACGTAAAAAGAATCCTAGACAACTTGCAACGAAACATTGTATTACCTTGTAAATAAATTAACATCAATTAATTAATCAATCAATCAATTAGTATTTGAAGTAGCCTAACTGTGGTGTATAATGTAAATATTACGATGTCCGCCT
>JAJSOF020000001.1:10595805-10728305 GCA_025594305.2 Periplaneta americana | reverse complement strand
ACTATGTGTAACTGCCAAGATAATATTGGTACTTCTTAATCTAACTTATTTTCCTATTCCTAACCTATGAAGTACAAGAATCTATTTACATATTCTAGCATTAAAATATTTACAGTATTTACATATTTACTATCTCTTGATCAGCCTATTTTCAGATAAATTATACCCTCTAATATTGTAGCTTATTTACAGAATGTAAGTAACCTATTTTTGACCCTTATCACTTAATTCTGAATTTTAACCTATCTTCCCAAATAACTTATCCTTATATACTAGCCAGCCTACTGTAGTTGTTCAAAGTCTATACTATTTGCAAACTTTATAAAATATTTTACATAACTTTTCACTAATTTTGTCTTGTCCACAGGCCACTTTCCACCACATTTATGTATAGACTGGATTAGTGTTCTTCTTTCCTTTCCTAATTTCGTACAGTCATAAATGATATGATCCACTGTCTGATCCCCATCCCCACAGACACATGTCGCACTATTCTTGATTTTAAATCGATGAAAATATGCGTTGAGTCTTCCATGTCCGGTCAACAGAGTCGTCAAGTTAGGAGTTACTTCTATCTTCAATTTCAGTTTATCTTGGACACTAGGAAGAACGCTTTGGTTAGAGTACCTTTGGAAGTAGTTGACCATTCACTTTCCCATTTTCCTTTGGATATGACCGCTAGCTGGTTCCTTACTTCACTCATCGGGACCTTGTCGTAACAGATCTGTAGATCGACGTCACTCGCTGCCTGCTTCGCTAGACTGTCTGCCAGTTCGTTACCGTAGTTCCCCACATGAGCCTTGACCCATCCGAAGTCCACTAGCCATCTGTCGTTCTCCACCAGCCGTAGATTCGTTCGGATGCCTTCAATTAGGTTGTTGTGGTTGCTTCCATTCCTTAGAGAGTCCAGAGTAATTTTACTATCAGTGTAGATGGCTATTCGTCTTTCGTCTAATGGTCTTTCACCTATTGTTCTTAGTCGTTTTATATTGTCTAACGCTTTCATGATAGCAAGTTGTTCAGCTTGGTTATTTGAACATTTATTGTCTAATCTGAATCTTAGTTGTTGGATTAGTTCATTACTCTGAAATATTGCTACTCCTGCTCCAACTCCACGTTCACTTTTACTGCCATCCGTGTATATTTCATACGTATATTCTGTATTTTGTTCTGTTTCTTTTATGTCGATGAGTTCTGCAGGGTGTGTCCAGTTCTTGTGCTGTATTATGTAGTCAAGATTTAGACCATCGTACTTATGTCTTGTTTTTGCAAAATACAAGTTTACTATTTCCTCTATCTTGAACAAAATGGGAGTGAGTCCAGTAACAGCGCATAATGCTTCATATGAGGTGGTTCGAAATGCCTTTGCAATACGTATGTTTATTAGCCTCTGCACTTGGTTCAGTTTTTTGACGTTGTAATTCCTTTCCAAGGCATCTATCCAAACAGGAGCCCCATATGATAACAAGGGCAGGATTGCACCTTTATATATGGTTCTTAATGCTTTGTGTTTAATACCCCAATTTATCTTGGCGGTTTTGGAAAGATGTATGTATGTATGTATGTATGTATGTATGTATGTATGTATGTATGTATGTATGTATGTATGTATGTATGTATGTATGTATGTATGTTCCCTATACAAATCTACACGCTTTGACCAATATGTACCAAAGTTTGCACATTTAACCTTCATAACCAGGAGAAGAACATAGGCTATATTGAAATTGTTAAAATGGACGTTAAATTAATTAAAACAGTGAAAAATAAAAATAAATACGATCAAACATTCATGTATAATACTAAAATGCAATCTTTTATAGCCAATTGTTCTTTATTATTGTCTGTTGTATTCAACATAGACTTTCATGAGGCCATGGAAAAAGCAAAACGATATAAAATAACATTGTAGATACATCATGAAGGCCAAAATGTAGACAATTCATGCAGTAAGTATCCTTATGCAGTCCAGAACCGTATTATGTGTTTCTCGAGACAGTTGTAGATAGTGAGCAGACTGTGTTTTATCAAACTGAATTCTTAAATTCTTTGAAATCACAAGAATTGCCAACAGATAATTTAATACTTAATATTGAATCACCAATAGTATTTTTGCGAAATATTGATCCACAAGAATTATGCAATGGAATAGGAATTGGTGTGAAATAACTCATGACAAAAGTAATCTTATAATTATTTTTTCTCTGCCTCTGTACAATGTCACATTTTTGGCGGGGAGGAAAGGAGACGGCAGAAAAATTAATGGTGTTTAATACGCTGACAGCCACGACTAAGATAAAGCACTTGAAATTTAGCGGTAACTGACCGGCAGAGATAAATAAACAAAACAGATAAATATATAAATTTAAAACAAAGTTGAACGTCTTGCACATGATGAAATATTTCCTTTCGGTGCCTGATCTACAATTGTTTTAAATTAAGTTAAACCTGGCAGGCATTTGGCTAAGGAGTATTAATTCATGTAAGTGAAGTTAAGTAAAGATTCATCTTTATCTGCGAGGAAAGCTTAGTAAAACAATTCGTTTTGGTTGTCTATAGTTGGGTTTCCGAAATTTCCGAAAATTTAATAACCAGTTCATTTGAAAACAGAAGCAGAAAGGAAAACCCGGGCAACGCCGGGTACTTTCAGCTAGTAAGTAATAATATTATAATATTATTTATTGCCAGAAAAGTACAATACAAAAGAATTGTAAATTTACAAAATTCTAACGCTCCCATGGAAGAGAGTGTTCTCGTGCTCAGGGAAGGATTAGTTCGATACATGATAAATTTACAGGAATACATTTCAATAAAACAACATCTAAAAATTAATAATTACTCTTGACAAATTGCTTACATACATTTTTAAATTCTAAACTGTTGGAGGTAAATAGATGTTATAAATTCTAGGATCGATAACAGTACTTTGGTTGAAAGCAGTCCTTGTGAAACACGTTGGTACAAACAAATGTATTGTATCCATTCCTTTGGTGTTGTTTGTGTGCAAGCTCATATAACCTGAAATATGTGATTTTATGTATAAAATTTAATAATGCATTTATATCAGTTTGATGTATTTTCAAGATTTTAATTTCTAAAAACAATTTTTCGGTAGGGTAATATCGATAGGATTTTTAGACATATTTTAATTATTCTTCTCTGTAATAAATCTAGTGGATGAAGGTTATTTTTATAAGTACAGTATTACCCTATCCTAATATTCCCTACTGGGTGAGGCATATTTCTTTACAGAATATTTATACACCGTGATGTTCAGGTAATTAGGATGACGTATATGGCGATATTCCGGAATTTTATGAAGAAAATAATAATTATAAAATTTCTTTTGATAAATATTAATCCTAATGTAGCATAAGCTTTATTTCTCTGTTTATTTACTTGTTTATTTATTTAATTTGAAGTGAGTTATGCAACTGACCACAAAAATAAATGTTCCTGCCCATGGCAGGTAATTCACTGCAAACCCAGCATTCTCCAATCTTACCTATTTTCTGCCTTCCTCTTAGTCTCCTCATATGATCCACATTTCTTAATGTCGTCTATCATCTGATATCTTCTTCTGCCCCGAATTCTTCTCCCGTTCACCATTCCTTCTGTAGGCAGTTTCTTCTCAGCCAATGACCCAACCAATTCCTTTTCCTCTTCCTGATCAGTTTCAGCATCATTCTTTCTTCACCCACACTTTCCAACACAGCTTCATTTCTTATTCTGTCTGTGCATTTCACACGCTCCATTCTTCTCCATATCCACATTTCAAATGCTTCTATTCGCTTTTCTTCACTTTGTCGTAGTGTCCATGTTTCTATTCCATACAATACCACACTCCACACAAAGCACTTCACTAGTCTCTTTCTTAGTTATTTTTCCAGAGGTCCGCAGAAGACGCTCCTTTTCCTAATAAAAGCTTCCTTTGTCATTGCTATCCTCCTTTTGACTTCCTGGCAGCAGCTCATGTTACTGCTTATAGTACACCCCAAATATTTGAAGCTGTCCACCTGCTCTACTGCCTCATTTAGAATTCGCAAGTTTACCTTCCTTATTATTTTTTTTCGACAACCATGATCTTCCTCTTGTTGGCATTTATCTTCATCCCATACTGCTCACAGCTGTCATTTAGCTCCAGTAGCCATAACCTTCCTGGTGTTGAAGGCTTGTTTGAACTATTTCGGTTTGTTTGGCGAGTTTGAGTGCATCCTGCATCTATTATTGTGATTGTTGTTTTGTTTGGGGGTGACATATTGAATGTAGGTGTCATCTCCAGTCACAATTTAATTTTAAAAATCTTGACCTTCAGCCTCATAACGGGTGAGGAACGTCAGCGCTTATGCCATTCGGTGACCTTTGTGGTCATCAAACATCTTTGGAACCCATTGAGAGGACAGTTTTTATAGCGTAGGTGTTCTGTTACGAGCATATAAACAGGTGAACTTGAAACTTCAGGAAATTACACACACAACTCACTTATGGTGAACCTCCGTTTTTCTCGAACCAATTGGTCAACTCGTTGAACAATGTCTTCTGATGCGACAGACTTGCGTCCTTGTCCCCTTCATCATGAACATCGGTTCGGCCTTCTTTAAATTTCCTACACATTCACGCACAACACCATCACTCATAAAGTTTTCACCGTATACTAGATTCATTCTTCGATGAATTTGCGCTGCACTATTCCCTTCCGCTTGAAGAAACTGAATTACACTACGCAACTCGTACTTGGCGAAAGAATACATTGTAGCAGCTATGTTTATGTGCCTATAACTCAGCTCAAAATGGCGTAATGACGTTGGAAGTGGCAGAGGTTATAGTGGGGGAGATGCGCAGTCGCCCACCGAGCATCACCGTCTTTTGCCATTCGACTGTCTGTTTACCAGCACGATCGGAGGTTGAAAAAAAACAGCCCTCGTAAATTACATAAAGAAACTCAAAGATGTTACGCATATTTAAGAACGGCGCTAGGAATTGCGAACGAAGGAATGAATGAACGAAAAGTAATAAAGAAATAGTATTTCTGGAGTGATCGCATTTTTATACTGCAGGCAGTAATTGACTTCAACAACCCCTCACAACTTCATGATGAACTTAAAAGTGTACCAGGTAAGTCTGAACGTGCATGCCTATGGACAATCGTCTAATTCCCGGAGATAAGTCTGCGTCACGCCTTTGCGTCTATAGGGTTCTTTAGGTAATGGCGGATGAAGCGATGGTGGAGAAGCTATGGAGCAAGAAAAATGGCAGAGTATACGGAATTGAGTGAAGAATAAAAAACTGCACAGTAGTCATTGTGTCCGTTACGAGTCTGGAAAATCCTGTCAGGCATCGAATCCAAGACCCTTTGTTTAGTAGCCACATGTTCCTGTGTACAAATAAAATAAGGCGAGCTGGCCAGCCCGGGTCGCGCATTGTTGGGTCCGGAAGTTCGGCTGGCAGGTACGCGCACTTCCGGGAAAAGAGTTTCTCGGTGAGGAATTGCACACAATGCAGGCGCAGCACATGCTGACCCAGTTGAAATTGATGCCACTTCATTTGCTCTTACCGTATTGCCCCGGTATAAATGATGTCCTGTTTCAAGTTCTGCACTTCGGAGAGGAAAATAAAATATTCCTTCGGAATATGTATGGTAAGACTTTCCTGTGTTAAACTTCAACGTACCTCGTTTACATGTTTCGACCCATTTATGGGTCATCTTCAGAACTGGTCGTTGTTGGTCTTGGCGCCACTTCTCTTTCCTGTGAGGGTGTGTTCCTGTGGTATAGTGTAGAGTCAAAGAGTGTGTGTGTTTTGAAGTTGAGTTGTATGTTAAGAATTTCGTTGGGGTGTGTTTTTGTGTGTCTGTATATTTCATATTGTTCTAGTGTGTTGAGTTTCTGGCTTTGTGGTTGGATGTGCAGTATTTCCATGTCTGTGTTGATGTCTCTGTGGGTGTGGTTAGCATTTGTGATGTGTTCTGCATATGTGGAGGTGTTTTGTAATTTTGTTATGGCTGTGATGTGTTCTTTGTAACGTGTTTGAAACGATCTGCCTGTTTGTCCTATGTAGAAGTTGTTGCAGGTGTTACAGCCATAACAAAATTACAAAACACCTCTACATATGCAGAACACAATTTCAAATTTGTTCAACTTTTTAAAGGGAATCAGTTTCCAATATTTAACGAATAGTAACAGACGAATGCTTCAGTGTACATGCCGGGCAAAGTAGCCAAAATAATGACAGCCTATTATTTTTTCTAGAAGAAGTTAGAATCGCAAAACACATTTTTTTGCTGGGAAAACCTTGACATTATTTAACTTTTTCCTGCAATTACTTCTGCTGTATCACTAGTATTTTTTTTTTTGTCTGCTTATATTGTTTACATCCTGTATCAGAGCTAGACGAAACTCTTCCAGAATATAAACATTACAGATAGTCTGATAAGCGCACAAAATGTCAGGAGGTAAGGATGAAGCGAGGGACATCTCATTAACGGTCACCAGATAACACAACGCGAGCAGCACGATCATCTTACCAATTCTAGCGAGGACCATAATCGTTCCTTTTTGAGCTGCTCTGTCTCAAGAGAAATGAAGAGTGGATTGAAATGAAGTGTGCACTGTTGAGTGAAATGTAGCAACCCGTCATTTGCCACTGGACACGCTGTAGCACTGATCTACCGGAGAGACCTAGCACAAGGAAGATTAATCGCCTGAGAAGTGAAGATTGGAGTGTGCAAATCTCTCTGAAGGAATTATCAAATCTAATGCCATTTTTCGGGGAACTTAGCTTGGGTAACTACTCGTTATCAATCACAAAATATTTGTATAAATATTACTTACTATATACTAATAACATATTTATGTACTATTGTGAATCACCCTGTATTCGGACTCTGGTTGAAAAATTTTTGGTGACTATTACACTTTTACTACGTCACACTACTTTTGACCAATAAAACGGTACGAAAGGACGTCTTTTAACCAATCATGGATGCTTATCGCGCAATTTTATCGCGTCCCTAGCATTTGTTTAATTTTATCGCGTCCCTAGCATTTGTTTATTTTTATCACTACCCTAGCATTTGTTTCTTTGTTTGCCAACATTTCAAACTGCACTGATCTGGACGTCAAAAAACAGAAAATTACAAACCACTCCAGTCGATGCACAGCACTTTCAAATATGACTCGTATTGGCATTCAAGAACAAGAATTAATAAAGATCACTGGTCACAGCTATGCATCTTCCTGAAATCCTATTTACAAATAAATGAAGAGCACCATTCGGAAATCCTGAATAAGTTGAGGGATATACCATGTACATCAACGAGTTCCACTTGTTTTACGCACACGTCCAATATAACATCAACTGAACCACCAACCACTAAAACATTCAAATTTGAAAATTGTACTTTCAATAACTGCTCCTTTTAAAATTATTGATGTTTGCTTTTTATTTCATCATCGTTAAATTAACACTTTCTTGTTTATTTCATCATCCCTAATTAAAACTTTTATAACACTTGTTTATATTATTTAGGTTATGTTGTAGCTTCTGCTATATGATATTATGGATAGTCACGTATCAGAGATTGTTTAATACTAAGATTTACCTATTGAAAATCATCTATCAAGTGACGTTGATTACTGGGATACGGATGATTGAAGTGGAATGCAAATATTTTAATAAAAATGAAACTGAATCAACAAAGCCTTCTTGACTAGTAACTGTCCACAGAGTTCAATGAAAATTCCATAGTTGGCACAACTGATAACAAGAAAACATAATCATAACTACTGCCATCTAGCGTAATGTTGAGATGGTACAATAATACATTTGAAGACAGTTGTATTTTCGTAAGCCAATTAATATTTTATTGTATTGGAGTACTGTGTTACTTCTAATCTTTATATACTTTCTTCTAATCGTGTAATAGCCAATTAAATCCCACTCAAGTTTTGATTTTCTCTAGATACGTCAAAACCTCTAGTGAGATTACTGTTGACAAAACTTTAGAGGGAAGTGCACTGTACTCTTATATCTGTAAAATTGAAATTATTAAATTGAAATAACTCTGAATTGAATGCTTTAGATCCATATAATTGTTAAAATAACACAATGTTGTGGCAATGAAATACTAAAGCTATGAATTACACAGTGTAAGATATATCTGTTCTAAAAACTGCGAAGTTGCAAACTAATAACGAGAGAACAAATTTCCCATCCCGCTAAGATCTGCAGTCCATTCAGAAACTCACACTATATCCTAGATCATAAGCAATAACTCATCCATTTTATCTAAGAAAGAATTCCAGCCATTGCAGACGCTATTGAATCCCATCCTATTGAGCGTAGACATTGCCCTCTATGACCACATCCTCGATAGCGAAGAGAAAAATATTGGCAGCTTCTATTGTTTGGCGCCGCGTGATCTGTATTGTGGTGTACTGCTCAGACTATCAGGGGCATGAACAGTGTGAAATTTATATATATCCACGCGTTAAGCGATTGCCTCTTTGATTCAGAGGCAAAAACGTGACGTCAAAAATGATAAGCGACAGAAATTACACTTTCGGCTCTGCTTTCAGATCAGAAAGACTGAGCCACAGAATTCAATGAAGAAACACACATTTAACTTTCGTCTCTTTGTAAGCTTCACCATGGGTAGAGCCTTCTTCAGTTACAAGCCGAAGCATGGGTAGGTTTGGCAACGCAGAGTGGAGGCGGGAGATTTTAAAGTGATATTGTGTTTGCTCACTGCTTTCGTTATACGTAACGCGTATTTTTTCAATATTACTTCATGCAGAAAGGTAAGATCAAGATTCAGAGTAGCGCTGTAAATTATTACGGGTTCGAAAATAGTGTTTTATTGCAATCAATTAGCTATACTTCAGAATACGACGTAAGTAGGCTACTTACATACAAAGTCTGCCACTTAAAATAATTACAAAAAAACATGTTTTTATTGATAGTAGAAGGTAAATAAATAAATAAAAAAGATATTCCTTCCACCGAAAATAATAAAATCAATAATGCAATAAAGACGTAAGTTCCTACGCAGTATTCTTAAGTTCCATTCATTTAACAAATATGTGGCTAGTAAATTGACAATGTTTTGCTGCTTAATGTTGTTTCACATCTGACGTGAAAGATGTAGGATATCATACATTTTAATTTCATGTGATTATGTCGTGCTTTTCTATAAATATTTCAGATGTCCAGGAAGCCAGTTTTAGTTTGAACCTGGCCAGTCACCATAACAATACTGTTATCCTAAATTATTTGTTATAAACTTTTTAAAATATAATTTTAAAAATATAATTACAGAAAAAAGCTAAGAATATAAATTATGCAAACAGGCCTAAAATAAAATGTAAACAGAAGAAACTATTGACATACCTATTATAATAAAAGTATGAGGATGTAAATACAGTTAAGCCAAGTAAAAAAATCTATGAAAAAATGAAAAAAAACATACCTTCAACATAATACGTAACAAAACGCAACATTATCTATTAAGTACATGTATGTGCCAATTAGCGTAAACTCAGTGAACTTTAAATCCTGTAAATACGAAGTGAAAAGAAACATGTTTATATCTAATTTATTACAAAATAAATAATATTAATAAACAAACCTTGAAAACCAACAAAGTGATTATATGCATCTACAAATTATAGGTAGTTCTGACGTATAGCAGGCATTCCAAATCTTCTACAAAACTGCATCATTTATGGAATCAAAAACAGCTGTTTACAATGAACTTGAAAACCAACGGCGTAACTTTATTGATATGGCAGGCGAGACCCAACAATTTGACTAGAATTCTGATACACAAAACCACAAATAAGACTATAAAAATGTAGTTATACAATATTTAATATTTAGTAGAATAGTCAATTAGGCTACTTTGTCATCAAAACCGTAAAAATTTCCAAAGACTGCAACCATTTTCTTTTCATTTATTGTCTTGCTTTTCATCACCAACAAGCATTTAGTTTATAATATATCAACAATTAATGTTTGGTACGATCGCAACATAATTCCATTGACACACACTTATAATACATCTTACAAATGGCTTTCAAGGAACCCGAAGGTTCATTGCCGCCCTCACATAAGCCCGCCATCGGTCCCTATCCAGTGCAAGATTAAGCCAGTCTCTATCATCATACCCCACATCCCTCAAATCCATTTTAATATTATCCTCCCATCTACGTCTCGGCCTCCCTAAAGGTCTTTTTCCCTCCGGTCTCCCAACTAACACCACACACTTATATTGTAACATTAATTTACATTGAAAATCGTCATTAGCACAAACACGTGTCCTGTATGGTCGGCCTCCGGGTGACAGTTAATTACAGTGTTGCCGACTTATGGCTGCGGCTTGTAACTAAAGAAGGCTCTGCCATGGGTCATTCGGATTCTGGTAGAGTTCCTGGGTAGCTCAGTCGGTAGAGCGTTAGCATGCTCAGCTAAAGGTCTCGGGTTCGATACCCGGTCCTGGAACAATTTTTCTCTTGAAATAATTCAGATACGTTTCTATTTATCCTACCAAGATTCGAATAGCAGTGCTGGGCAGAGGGACTAGATGTTTCGTTTCATAGCCACATTTATATTAATCAGGCTCTGGCGTGTTTAATTTTTTACACGAACTATTTCTGTTATAACATTTTAATTATTCCAGTTTTCTCTGCACTTTTAAATCCGTAATTATTCATAACCAGTGGACGTAAAAGACATTTGCTTCCCATGTGGAAGTTTTAATATAAATATTTACATTAAATAACTTGATATGCGAAAATGAAATATCGGTCCGCATTATGTAATCATAACACGGGGACCGCACAAAGCATAGACAATCGCGCGCGCGCCAGTGAACGCTTTGTGCAGAGCGAGGCTAGTCCTGTTTAATTTATAATCTGACGCCGAAAACAAACGTTTCACTTTCGGATAACAGTCGTGGCAGGTTTAGTCTTTCACAGTTCTTGTGCTGTACTGAGGTGTGACGAATATCTCTAAGGTAATTAGCATGGATCGGATTTTAATGGCATATTCTGTTTTAATTGATGCATCATAGACATCGCTAATTTATAAGTTATACAGGGTGGAACTGAAATAATCCTGCAGATTGAAAGGAGCGTTAGGGTACACTTAATGATTATAAAACATCTACAGTGAAACTTCCCAATAGCGGACACGGCTGAGGAAAAATTAAATGTCCGTTATTGAGAAGTGTCCGCTATTTAGAAAATCGTTACTATGTATAGAGTACATTAAAATTTCTCATACATATTCAACACTATATTTTGTGCGAGATCGTGCGTATTTGCTTGGTTTCCGCACAAAACCAATACGCGGTAAGTGTGAAATACCACATTCAGTATTCCCAACGTAACACACATAATTTCCCTCTTCTTACCGCTTAAGCGCGACATTCATTTTACTGCTTTAGGCTTTTAACATATTATTATTTTAGAGACGTTTAACATAGTAATAATTATAAATTGAAACTTACCACTGCAATTTCACCTAAATTTCACTGTTAATTATTGTTTTTAAATATTTGCAAAAATTAAGTAAACTCTACAACACCACAAAAGTTACTGCATTTGTAATGCAAGTAACATTAAGGAAGCCGTGAAAAAATCAACAAGATTCCAGATGCCGATGTTATTACTGCAATATGTTATATAAATAATATTGTTAAAATATTAAAATGAAAAATAAATCATTACATAACCTTACCATTTGTTTTAAGTTCGCATTTATAGACTGGGGAAAAAACAGACGTATATCACGGCCTGCTGGAATATAGTAAACACAGCAAACATTTTATAGCAACAATTTGAAGATAGATATTTTTGTTTTTAAAAGTTGCCGTCATTGAACAGAAACCAAGATGGAGATTTCATTGCAACTAATTAGAAATTCGTCTTTCAGGTATGTAATAAACGATCTTCGCACAAAATAATGTACGATACACGAGCGGTATGTTTGTTTTCATTTTCGAGGAAAAGATTGAAAAAAGCGAAACGTAGTTGAGCTCTTGTAACGCATATTACAGTACAGTAGACAGTGAGATTGTTTATAATATTCATCCAGAGAGAAATCGTACCCGTAAATGTTTTGTAAATGAAATAAACATCAGTCACTATATCACTTCACCTTACACAAAGAAATCTAGAATTGCATTCTCAGTGTATGATTTCAAAATAACATCCTTATTTTTCAAAATTTCACTAACTTGAGTTTTTCCACATTAAACTTTGTGGTCAGCTCACAAACACTTAATTTCTCCTTCTCACTATGCTTTACAATATCCACTTTCTCTTTTAGTGACAAACGTTTACGTTTTTGTGACATTTTAACGTGTAACTGTACTTCCGAACACTCAAACTAAGAAAGTACGGACTGCTTACGTACAGTATCACAACTAACAACTGTGCTGCTTACCTTCAATAAAGTACAAGAACGTTCAAATGCACGATAATGATTTGTTGCAAAGAATTCCGTTTAATTTACAACCGTCTTTTTTTTTTTTTCACGCTGTCCGTTATTTGTAAGTTTTAATTGTTGTTGGAGATACATTTCAGTGTCCGCGTCCGTTATTGAGAATGTCCGCTATTTGGAAGAATTTTATCATAAGGGCCAATGTTATTTTGCAGGGAATTTTAAAACGTCCGCTATTGGGAAGTGTCCGTTAAGGGAAGTTTCACTGTATTACGTTTTGTGATTAAATGCACGGTTAATTAGAAAATTAAATTGGAAGTTTCAACAGTCTGGCAACATCGCCGCTAACACACTGGTCTTTCTTCTCATAATACAGATGTAAGAGGTCAACGAACTCAGGTCTGTCTACCTAGGTGAACTGCTTTCCATCTCCCTCTCTGGCTGTAATGTTGCAATCTGGTCGGGATATTCAGTGGCTTGAAATTAGTGGTTTTTAAATTAAATTTACACGAAAACCGTCCACGCGATTGAAATGCGCCAGAGGGATAAATGATTCTTTATTAGATTTTGTAGTGATGTGCACAAACCATAGCAGTAGTTACCGAACAAGAGGGTGTTAAATCACTGGGAGGAAAAAATTCTGAGGAAAGCACGTTTGTGTTGGCAATGATAATGAAAAGAATCCTGATACATTGAAAGTTTGTACTTGCAGAGTTTTCTTCTGGTGATGGAGTGGAGTGGACTTGTTCCATTGCTAGTGTTAAAATATAGTGTCACGACGTTTCGATGATTGGTTCTATCTTCGTCATCAGTCATACAGACAGCTGTATTTAACGAGCCCTACATGTAGATTTCCTCTCACCTGATGACGAAGATAGAACTATTTTAGAAACATCTTGAAACTATATGTTAACACTAGCAATGGGAAAATCCACTTCACTCCATCAGCAAATATTAATCCACTATTGCTCATCCCGTCACCCAGATCTAGAATTTTCTTTATTAAAATTAGCGCAACATCGTTTATATTGGACTCCTAAAATGATGGAGGAAAAATAAAGAAGGTGAAAGTGCGAAAGTCGACAGCTGTAGGCCTAAGCAGACAACATCTGCTGTCTGGAAGTCAAAAGAAGATAGCAATAGCAAAGGAAGCTTCCAATAGTAACATGACCTCTGGAAAAATGACTAAGGAAGAGACTAGTGAAGTGCTTCGTGTGATGTGTGGCATTTTATGAGGCAGAAACATAGACATTACCATGAAATAAAGAGCAGTGACTAGAATCATGTGATATGTGGATATGAAGAAGAATGGAGCGTGTGAAATGGACAGAGATAATTGAAACTTGGATAAAGAGTGGCTGAAGGAGAAACTGCCATCACTGAAGGATGCACTGGATGGAATGGTGAACGGGAGGAAAGTTTGGGGCAGAAGGAGATATCAGATGATGGATGACAATAAAATCGTATTCGGTCTTTTCGACCGTACTACGTCATTTACAAAACAGGTCTCACTTAAGGGGAGAGGATGGTACATTTTGGTGAAAAATGAGTAAATTTTCAAAAAAATCTTTAAAATACCCTGTGATATGTGTGGAATGCATAGCGTAACATTTTGTGGGTATTTGTGCCCTTATCGAACGTTGAGTCGCCATTTTCAAACTTCCTGCGTTATGGAATTTTAAATAACTCGCCCACTTTTATTGTTGTTTCCGGTAAATTAAATTTAAAAATTTTTTTCTTTTAATACCCTTTGATATGTGTGGAATGCATTGTAACATTTTGTTATTTGTGCCGATGTTGAGTCACCATTTCTATATAATGGATTTTTAAATCACTCGCCCACTTTTTTTTGTTTCTTTAAATAAAAAAATTTCTTTAAAATACCCTTTGATATGTGTGGAATGCATTGCATAACATTTTGTGGGTATTTGTGCCCTTATCGGATGTTGAGTCACCATTTTTATACTTCCTGCGTTATGGATTTTTAAATCACACGCCAAGTTTTATTGTTGTTTCCGCTAAATTAAATTTTAAAAATTTCTTTAAAATACCCTTTGATATGTGTGGAATGCATTGCTTAACATTTTGTGGGTATTTGTGCCCTTATCGGATGTTGAGACGTCATTTTTAAACTTCCTGCGCTATGGATTTTAAATCACACGCCCGCTTTTATCGGTTTCCAGTAAATTCATTTTTTTGCTACATTGCCAGACAAAAATGGATATAATTTCTCAACTATTAAAGATACATGCATGAAATTTAGACCACACATTCTTTAGACTATTAGGAAACTTTTCCCTGTAACAGAATTTTGTTAATTGATTACTTTTAAAAGTACGTCCGTTTGTTTGCAAGAAAGGAAATCAGAAAATTGTTATTAAATTTTAATTGTTTATTTTACAAACGTAGGGACTAATATCAAAATTCTGTTACAGACAGTTTGTAGAACATGCTTTTGCAAATACATTGCAAAAAACGTTTTGAATCTATCTTTAAAAACGGTTTAGATATATCGATTTTAGTACAATCCTGCATTGGGTATATTTTTTTCAAATTGGGCCCAAAATAATTTTTTATTATTTATTTATTTTATTAGGTTATTTTACGACGCTGTATAAACATCTAGGTTATTTAGCGTCTGAATGAAATAAGGTGATAATGCCGGTGAAATGAGTCCGGGGTCCAGCACCGAAAGTTACCCAGCATTTGCTCTTATTGTGTTGAGGGAAAACCCCGGAAAAAACCTCAACCAGGTAACTTGCCCCGACCGGGATTCGAACGCGGGCCACCTGGTTTTGCGGCCAGACGCGCTGACCGTTACTCCACAGGTGTGGACAATAATTTTTTTTTCCGAAATATTTTTATTTGGTTGAGTTGCCACAGCTATGAGCTCCCTACATACAAAAAATTAATATTTTACACCAAATAGGAAAAAAGTTTAAAAAATACCATCCTCTGCCCTTAAAGAAGTCCGGTGATACGAACCTTCGCTCATCTGTAAAGCCCGCGACAGACATTGTAATCCATCATTTTCACACGACGTTCCCATTACCATTGCTTTTTATTACCTCGTTTACAATGATTACTTCAACAGTTTACTATTTCTGGATGTATTTTTAACAAGTGTGATTAGCATGTTTTAATTACAATAGGAAGATTGCAAAGACTCTTGTACCGAGTACAGCAACTCCCAGGCTGCGGCTTGCAGACCATCTTGCCCTGCTCTCAGAGTACAGTAAGAGCCTCTCTTGAGGTCACTTAGGCCGCGCGTTGCATGAGGTTCGGGCCGGGCCGTTATATGTGTGAGGAGCTCTCAGGGCGCTGGCACTGGTCACACAACACACACTCATTATTTTGTGGTCGCTTAACTACTTTTGTGTGTCCAAACGCCCGCTCCTATGCTGACCTATTTTCCAACATGTGTAGTATTATTCGCCTCTTCTTCACCAGCAGTATTTCGCACGATCTTCAAGCAAGTACGGCAATGAGACATACTGCTGTAGTCATTCCTTGTAGTGCATATATATGCGTATAAGTTATGGCTCGTGTGTGTGTGTGTTGTATGTATATACAGGGACATAATTTTATTTTTACTTCAATTTTTATTTTACCTGAGTTTTTGAATGTACTTCACTCCCACCCCTTCTACTAATGAAGTTCAACCGTCCTCCACACAGATCCAAGACCGCATATACTGTCATAGTAGCCTTAAGGTCATAGTAAACAGTACGTTCCAAAAATATGTTCGCGTTTTCCAGTGACGAAAGAGCTTTCAATATTGCATCATTTTCCATTTGCCTACGTCGCATCCCGGTTTCCCCCACCTGCTTCTATTCGCCTCTCTGTAAATGCTAGTGGCTGGGCTGTCTTAGCTCTTTTCTTGGTACATTAATTTCTATTAGGAGTTGGACGTCTACGTAATACTATGCAACTGTTTAAAATAATTTAAATAAAATGGCCTCGTTAAGTAATTAACTGTCACGTGATTTCCTCCCTTTCTACGACGCTGCGACGTAACCACTTGGACGGACATTAGATAGCATGTATAAGCAATTTTATCTTTTCGGATCGGGCAGAAGTGAAGATTGAATTTACAGTACGTAAGGTACTCTTTTATAGAGTAGGTACAGAATTATTTCAACATGAGTTACTGATACGAAGTACGAACCTGGTAATTGGAATTGCGTACAATAATCTATAGTGCGATAATATGCACATTAGAGCTGAAGCCTGTATCGAAATGAACGGCCACCATTTTCAAAAATGTGTTTAAGTATCCATATTATGATTATTTTTCAATTTAACTTCATTCTCTATATTGTACGCTAATGTGCTGTAGACAGTATAATATACACTGCATAATGAATGCGTCCACATGGATAACTCAGTTCGTGAGTAAAAACACTCATTGTTAATACAGTACTGCATTTTGATTAAACAAAAACCTAATGAAAATTATCAAACTCAAAATCGCAATATTTCCTAGTTTACGTAAATGGATGAACTAATTTTCTTCCCTCCTATACCTAGTAAAGTGATTTGTTTGTATATTACGCCAGTATCATCGAACTCCAGTTGTGGAAGGGGGTAGCAAACGGTGTATTTCCGGTTCTTAATCGTTGATCCAAAGGTATAGCCAGGTTAATATTAAAAATGTTAGTAAAAATAAAGTGATGTCCCTGTATAAATGTGTATACAGGGTGAACCGAAAGTAATGTCATTAATTTCAGGAGTTTATTCTTTGAGATATTTCGAATATAAAAGTTTAACAGTTTTGCTCGTTTTTGCTTCCTTTCCGAGATAAAAATTGTTGTATATGGAAGAGTTCATAGCGTCTTTTGGGAAGGCCATCGATTTAATTCCAATATGCTCCGTCTATTTAAGAGATCAGCGTATTATGATAACAAATGATAGAAATAATTTTAGTTCTCTCCTTTAAATATTCATAAATTTTATCCGAACAAATTTAACATTTTAAAATTCCTTTGCATTACGAAAAGTTACATTTCTGCACATTTAAAGGACAAAACGAAAATTCTTTCAATAATTTATTATCATAATACAGTGCTCTCTTAAATTGACTGAGCATATTGGGAATTCATTGAACGCCTTTTCCAAAAAACGCTGAGAATTAGCTCATAATTATAAAATAATTCTTTTGAAAAGGAAGCAAAAACTAGCAAAAGCTTTTTTGATTTAAATATCTCAAAGAATAACCGCTTGAAATTAATGGCATTACTTACGATTCACACCGTGTATATGTGTGCGCGTGCGTGCGTGCATAAAAGGATATTACTTACTTACGGCTTTTAAGGAACCCGGAAGTTAATTGCCGCCCTTAAAAGGATATTATGTAAAACTATTTTTTTTTTAATTTAGAAATCTTGGCCTTATCTTGTAAGTACATTTTTAAAACCAAGATACATTTAGTACTAATCAAGACATCCATAATTTTAATACAAGACATAAATCAGATCTTCATCTCCCTCTGTTAGTCTAAGCTGTTATAAAAAGAAGTTCACTATTCATGTATTGTAGGAAGTCAAGACTCTAATAAAAGGCTAGGTAGGTAGTATCGTTCGCCATTTTGTTTTATTTCTAACTTTCGTTGCCGAGCGTTATTACACATGACAATTCACGAGAGAATGTACTCCTATTATCGCGACGCTGTTATTCACCGTTAAATCTTATTATCATGTCGTTCGCCATTTTTGCTACTATGATAATAAATCAAACGCACTGTAATTCAGCAAAATAATTGAACGGCAAATAACGTCCTCGTATGCTTTCTGCGAACGCCAACGAAAGAGCCAAAATGGCGGGCGATTTTATTAAGTATTTATCCAGCCTTAGGAAATGCTTAACATCTTCATCAGCGAATCACAAGACGCACACGTTTAAATGTAGCCGACCTGCAACGTGATTGGCTGCCGGAAATTAGGCGATGGGACTATAGTTTCAACTAATATTCACAAAACACTATGTACAAAACGAATGTGGAAATGAACAGGTTCCCGTCACTGCACTCACGTGAACGCTGTGTACTGTGCCTTCTGGTGAGGAGCCGGTGGCGAAGTTCGCTTAGTGATGTTCAATTATTTCGTGTAGTACTACACATGGTATACTGCTAGCGGTCTCGTAGACCGCACATATGTGTAAATGAACTGGTTTTTTTTTTTTTTTTTTGCCGTTCTCGCAATAGATTCTACACAATGTCCTTCGCAAAAGTTTAGTGTTTGTGATGAAAAATTTGACGAGACAGTGTTTGTGTGGACGGAGGGTTGACTCTGCAAGAGAACGAGATTTCGTGCTTTAGAGTGACCCCATTGAGCATTTATAATTTATATAAATAAAATATTGCAGTATAATACATCTTTGTTTTTAAATTAAGCGAAGGGATGTAGAAGAACACTACCTAAGTCATTTCACATCCATTGTTTTATTTTAATAATTTCTAATAATAATAATAATAATAATAATAATAATAATCATAATAATCATTATAATTATTATTATTGGATATTAGTAACATCAATGTCCATAAACTATTACAAAATTTATAATGGCAGAGTTAAGACCAATGGTTCTCTTACACTCTACCAGGTCACAAAGTAAACAAGCAGTTAAAATTTAACAAAAAGTTAAAGAACAGAATACTAACATATTACAAAATGATAAAAATAATAATAATAATAATAATAATAATCATAATAATAATAATAATAATAATAATAATATGCATAATAAAATAGACACTAACCAACATGAAAATAATACATAATAGAAAAAAGAAAGTAAAATACATTGGAATATAGCAAAATCAACTCATTTAGTACAAATGGTTAATATGGAAAACGTAAGGAAGAATATAACAAAATGGAATGTAATAAAATAATAATAAAAAAGAAAAAAAAATACGAATATAAAATTCACAATAGAAGGCTATGATAATAAATCCATCGGCTGATAAAGAGAACAAAAAGGGGAAAGGAAGGAAAGAAATATATAGCCTATATTTTGGACAAAACTATCGCAGAGAAAAGGGCTTATAACTGAAAGGAATCTGAATTGAAAAAGTGCAATTTTAATTTATTTTGAAACTAGACAATGTCCGACAGTCTCTGACATGTTGTGGTAGAGAGTTCCAGAGATGAGCTGCAGAGTTCGTGAAAGATGAAGAGTAGAAGGATATGCTTGTACCGACAACAATTCTAATACAATAGCGGTATCAGCGAAACCGCAGAGCGTCTGTGTTGATGGTTCACTTCACTTGAGGGTTTAATTGAACATTTACTTAGAAATCTGTTGCCTGAACGTCAGATGGGACTTCACGCAAAATAACTTACTTTCAAGTCTATGAGTACACCGATTTATGAAAAAGTCCAGTCTGAATGCATTCGCCGTATCTATAGCTTTAGTCGCGACGCTGTTATTCCCGGTGTGACTCCTCCTCTTTGTTTACGTCTTAGGAAGTCAAGGCTCTATAAAGTCTAGGTAGGTAGTATCGTTCGCTATTTTTGTCCTTTCGTTGCCGAGCTACCATACGAGAAATCTATTTGCCAACCATTAAACATTATAATGTCGTAGCTCCTACTGTAATTCAGCAAACAATTGAGCGGCAAATAACGTCTTCGTGTGCTTTCTGCGAACGCCAACGAAAGAGCCAAAATGGCGGGTGATTATATTAACATTTATCGAGTCTTAAGAAGTGAATAACGTTTTCATAAGCGAAACACAAGATGCATACGTTTAAATGTAGCCGACCTGCAACGCGAAAAGTGTCTGATTGCATTCGGCTGCCATATAAATTATAGTTCATCAGGAAGTTAAATATTGGCGAAGTGTATGACACACTAGATTGACTATTTTCGTGACATTTTGATGTGTAGCCTGTTATTTTATCAACACGAACTAGGTTGAAACAGGCAATTTATTTAATAGAATGTAACAATAGAGTCATATACACGACCATATATTAAAAACTAAATTGCTGTCATCATTCTTCACCACTAATTCAGTGAACAAGCAGCTCCATGAATGGGTGAGTAGCGAACAGTTGTGGCAACTTAGGGACGACGATCACATGCAAACCTGCTTTTGTATTCATTAAACCGCAACTACGTGTATTAACCATCGGCGACGAAGTCATTGCTAGACTTACTGCATAAAATCAAATTGCTATGTTGATAAAATAGTGCTTGCAGTTAATTGATTGAATAGTCACTTGAGTAAGTGACTGTATTAATGAACATCTGGCGAGTAGCTGATACTAGGGCTGGATAAAAAGTAATGTCAACAGTTCGATATTTCTGACATGGCTTTATTTACAGGGGCACAACATTTACGTACCTTCTATATAGTCACCCTCCTTATTTATCACTTTTGCCAAATGTTTGGAAGGCGTCGTACACCATCAGCGCGTCCATCTTGTGATTTTGACAACACGAATAAGTTCATCTGCTGATCACACCTTCCCCAGTTTATTTATAATCGCATGAACTCATATCGGGTGATACGGACAACAATCCAGAATGTAAATGGCGCAAGAGGTCCTTAGCAGCGGTGTGACTCTTATATCATGAAGAATGATGGCTGACCAACAAGGTGTCGTTTTCTCCTGAGGGCTGACGAAGGTGGTGCGTTTGCCGTCTGCTTTTGGTACAGCGGGTATTCATTGTCATACGCCACAATGAACATCTCCTACAGCGTGTAGGCGCACTTTCTTTGACGACCATCTTTATTCATTTGAAATTGCTTGGCTTACCAGGTTTCGTCATAACGATTCGGGTCAAGAAAGTCGTCATCTATGTTTGGTACCGGTCCAAAAGGCCTGTGCGACTGCATAGCTGACATTGCAACTTAATTGATTTTGCGGTAACCCAGAATGTCTTGAGCAATAACTATTATATGCATCTGGAACTAACCTCAGGAAAAAGTTAACTTGGATAAAAAGTAATATGAAATCGTTCGAGATTTCTGACAATGGAACGTTGCTCATTTTGATGGTGTAGCCTGTTATTTTCTACAACTTCTATATCTAACAGTCACATGGCTTATTTAAAAATCTTTTGCCAAATGTTTGGAAGGCATCATTCATTCATCAGCGCGTCCATCTTTGACTCAGTGAACTAGTCAGCTTAAAACATATAATGACCGGCCGTATTCATTAAACCGCAACTACGTGTATTAACTATCGGCGACGAAGTCATTGCTAGACTTACTGCATAAAATCAAATTGCTATGTTGATAAAATAGTGCTTGCAGTTAATTCATTGAATAGTCACTTGAGTAAGTGACTGTATTAATGAACATCTGGCGAGTAGCTGATACTAGGGCTGGATAAAAAGTAATGTCAACAGTTCGATATTTCTGACATGGCTTTATTTACAGGGGCACAACATTTACGTACCTTCTATATAGTCACCCTCCTTATTTATCACTTTTACCAAATGTTTGGAAGGCGTCGTACACCATCAGCGCGTCCATCTTTGTTGATATTCCGTATTGACCGCCCTATAGCACAGGTAAGTTCATCTCTGGTCTCTGTACCGGGTCCCTCGCAGTGGTTCTTTCAATTTGGTGGAAAGATCATAATCGCATGGACTCATATCGGGTGAGTACGGGGGATGTTCCAGAATCTCCCATTGCCAGCGGCGCAAGAGGTCCTTGACAGCAGCAGCGGTGTGACTCCTTGCATTATCATGAAGAATGATGAGGTTCTGTACCAACAAGTGTCGTCGTTTTCTCCTGAGGGCTGGACGAAGGTGGTGCTGCGTTTGCCGTCTGCGTTGGAGGTACAGCGTGGTGCAGTATTACCCCATCAATGTCATACGCCACAATGAACATCTCCTTCACAGCACTTTGTGTAGGGCGCACTTTCTTCGGACGAGAAGAACCTGGATGCTTTCATTCATTTGATTGGCGTTTCAAGTTTGGTTGGTTCGTATGAGCGAGCCCAGGTTTCGTCCGTAGCGACGATTCGTCCAAGAAAGTCGTCATCTTTGCTTTGGTACCGGTCCAACAAGGCCTGTGCGACTGCATAGCGGTGATATTGTTAAACCTCGGACATTTCATGGGGTATCCAACGCCCTGTCATTTTTCGGTAACACAGAATGTCTTGCAGAATGTGGAGCACAGTTTTGTGACATACTCCGACTTCCGCTGCTAACTCACGCGCAGTCCATCGGCGATCAGCATCCAACAGGGAGGCAAGGACTTGAACTGTGTTGTCCTCCACGCGGGGTCGTCCTGTACAGAGGCATCCCTGCCTTCCCGGAACGCTTAAACCCATCGTGCCACTGTGCGATATGGCAACGCTGCATCGGCGTATGCTTCACGCAGTCACTGAAAACATTCTTGTGCATTACGACCTCGTGTCACTTCAATTTTGATCCAGGAACGTCGCTCTAGTGTTGTAAACGTAATCTTAGAGCGCTCGCACTATCCCTATGAAAGTCAACGTTCTACACACTGCAGTAGATTGACAGAGTACTGTCGCCGCTGGCTGTACTAACTCATCTAACAGTCCTTGTTCATGTCCACACAGCTGGCAGGTCTCGAACGCAGCATCGTCACGTGACAGCAGTGTTGCCATAACTTTTTATCCAACCTATGTAGATAACACTCTTGTTTTTTTATACAGGAGGATACTTCTGGCCATAGACATTAAATATTAGTGTGAATCCTATGCCCGTTTGACAGGATGTTTATAGGAAAAGAAATAAAGCAGGTTAACGCGCGGATTCGAAATGACTCAGTGGAACAAGTGGACAGCTTCAAATACTTGGGGTGTACTATAAGCAGTAACATGAGCTGCTGCCAGGAAGTCAAAAGGAGGATGGCAAAGGCAAAGGAAACTTTTAATAGAAAGAGGAATATCTTCTGCGGACCTCTGGAAAAAGAACTAAGGAAGAGACTAGTGAATTTTTGTGTAGAGTGTGGCATTGTATGAGCAAAATATGGACACTGCGACGAAGTGAAGAGAAACGACTAGAAGCATTTTAAATGTGGATATGGAGAAGAATGGAACATGTATAGTGTACAGACTGAATATGAAGTGAAGCTGTTCTAGAAAGAATTGCTGAAGAAATAATAACGCTGAAATTGATCAGGAAGAGAAAAATAATTTGTTTAGGCCATTGACTGATGACAAACTACCTATTGGAGGATGCACTGGAAGGAATGGTGAACGGAAGAAAAGTTCGAGGCAGAAAAATATATCGATGATAGACGACATTAAGATACATGGTCCACACCTGTGGAGTAACGGTCACCGCGTCTGGCCGCAAAACGAGGTGGCCCGGGTTCGAATCCCGGTCGGGGCAAGTTACCTGGTTGAGGTTTTTTCCGGGGTTTTCCCTCAACCCAATACGAGCAAATGCTGGGTAACTTTCGGTGCTGGACCCTGGACTCATTTCACCGGCATTATCACCTTCATATCATTCAGACGCTAAATAACCAAAGATGTTGATAAAGCGTCGTAAAATAACCTACTAAAAATACATGGAAAATGTTATGTTTTATTTAACGACGCTCGCAACTGCAGAGGTTATATCAGCGTCGCCGGATGTGCCGGAATTTTGTCCCGCAGGAGTTCTTTTACATGCCACTAAATCTACTGACATGATCCTGTCACATTTAAGCACACTTAAATGCCATCGATCTGGCCCGGGATCGAACCCGCAACCTTGGGCATAGAAGGCCAGCGCTATACCAACTCAAGATACATGGATCATATGCGGAGACCAAGAGCAAGGCAGAAAATGGGAGAAATTGAATAATGCTGGGTTTGCAGTGAAATACCTACCCTTGTACAGAACATTATGCATGAATGAATGGTTGAATAATAATAATAATAATAATAATAATAATAATAATAATAATAATAATGAATCATTTAACCTGGCATACAGCCTTCTCTAACACTCAAACAGGAGTAAAACTGCGTTACAAAAAACACTACAAATTTACAAAGTACACTACAATTTTACACACAAAACTGAATAAGATAATAAAGAATAAAGGAAGCTGGTACATCCTTCGCAATATGGTGGACGAAATGCATAACGAGAAGCGTGCGTTTTTTTTTTTTTTTCGGACAAATACTTTTGTCGTATTATTTGTTTCATAAATGTAATTAAAATCTTTAATAGTGGATTTAAAAAACTGACGGAGTTGCTCTTTGATCGTTGATACGCAATGCCGGGCAGGCCAGCGTGGAACACACATCGTTCTCTGTGACGTCCGAAATAAATAAATCAGATCGCACACAAGCCTTGTCGCGTGTTGACGAATGTAGGATCATATTTCAGGCTAGAGTCTGTGCTGTACGCTCACGGCTGGGCTTTCCTTCCGGAGTGCTGGGGAATTTACCGAACTTGATTTCACTTTTTGGTGTTTTGTTCACTTCTGGAAATTCTCGCAAACTGCCAGTGTGTCAGTTTTTCTAATCATAATTCGGTTTCCGGCCGCGCAAGGAATTTATGTTGGAAATAAAGTGCAAAGAATTTCGGGATTTATAAAGTTTGGATTTGTAAGAATCAACGAAATGAAATAGAAACTATATTTATATTAAGGTTACAGAGATACATCGACGTTCTAAATACAGAGCAATTCGCTCACTGAGGATGTCAAAACTATCCGAAAAGTACATATTTTTATTTAGGAACTAAATATATATCTTTCAGAGATACCTTCGACTTTGAAAATATGACTTTCCTTACCTCTTATTGATTTAGACCCTTCCTGCAACGAACCTCAGTGTAGTCAGCCCAGCGAATAGGGATTATAAAGAATGGACACTTCGCGTCGGTACCTTTGATGTAGCCGGACTGATTTCAATGACCTTCAAGCCAGCTAGAGCGTCAGATTCTGCTTTCTCCCTAGAGTTGGCGCTGACATCACACCAGCTAAATATAACACATATAATTAATACATCTAGCAGTCGACACAGCGGAAATATAACCCACATATAATTAATACATCTCTTAGGTACATTATGTACTCAAATAAAATAAATTGGATCCATAGAATAATAAATCCTTCATTAACTGCAATGTCTAGACTCTAGCCATAATGAGAGTTGAGATGTTGACCCAGCTCTAGACTAATTTTATAATGTATTATACTCCGCTTATAAGTATAATAAAAGAAATAGTTATAATTTCATAACAATGCTTGTAAAGAGGAAATTGGGAAGTTTTAATCCAGAGTTCCTTTATAATGAGAGTTGAGACGTTGACAGAATCATTGGTCCCTATTTCTTTGCTGAAAAGACAATTAAAATATGTACATGATTTGATAGCCAACATGGTTCTGAAAATGGAAAAAGAAAACTCTTATCACCAGAACACCACCTGATTTTTTTCCTGTGGGGGTTTGTTAAGGAGTAAAACCATACAAGAAGAATACCTATATTATATTATTATATAAATATTAAACAATTCATTATTCTTAATTTTATAATGTATTATATTATTTTATAATGTAATGTATTATAGCTGAAATATAAAATATTATTATTACAACTAGTTTGTCACTGAGAAATAAGGAAAAGCTGTTAACTTGAATTTATTTGAAGCAAAGCGTTACTGGATTATGCAATAAGGTAGGCGATGTTTGGATCCTGTGCCTTAACTTTATTTCCAATTATTATCTTAGCGTATGCTCGATTACACTACCTCTAGCGCTTGAAAGTGGAACTAGCCGCTGGCGCACAGAGAAACAAAACACAGGAAAATTCGCTCAGTGTCCATTCTTTATAATCCCTGTTCGCTGGTCAGCCGGTGTTGGTTTGGGAATGCTCCTAGCTTAATTAGCAAAATAGATCTTGAAAGGTCGCAGTGCTGATTGTAGAACTTCCTTCCGGAAATTCCATTCTTTTATAATGTCAAGCAACATGGCAATCCCAAGAATAGAAGCGTGGCGACATATCGACTTGATCTGCAGTAGCTTACATAGTAATGTTATGTTTCACTCATGTTTACATGTACATTTCTTAAGACTTGGTCAAAATGGAAGTTAAACATAAACACAGAAGTTTGCGGTTAGGTTATTTAATGCGGTCATTCACAGTTATTTACATAAACATTGACATTAACATTACCGCTTGGCTATAACATAAAAGTTCCCAAACTCCAAGCTTTCATGTTTTTGCTTACGTTATTTTAAAACAACACACATTATTGTATAGTGCTGAAGTGTACAACAGAATGCATTATGAAATGACGTCGTTGTTATGTTTCCATGGATACCGAATATCTTTGTAGTTATGTTTCTGTTCCCATCATGAATGTGTCACGATTCTTTATAATTTTGACTGTAGAGTTCGCATTATTAAGTTAATGCTTACATTTTGATTGTGAATGAGTAATTACTGTTTACTAAACTAATTAATTTTAAATACTGCACCGATTCGCACACTTTCTTCGTGAAATATTAAAACGAAGTCGTTGGAAAAGGCAGAAATAGCGAATATCTATGTTAGCAAACAGGCAATGTACACGTAGAAAGGCCGCAGTCAATTTCTGGTGATGAATAAAAAGAGGGAGGATGATTCTGAGGAAAGTAAGGCTGCAGACGAATGAAATAGGCAGAATAGCCAGAGACGAGGATGCGCACGAAAACAATGCTAAGAGTGGGACTACAAGAGGGGAGGAGGGGAATAAGACGTGGGGATCGGAGTTGTGTGTCTGGCAGGTCTGTAGAGAGTTTAGGGAATATGCAATACAATATTAAGCGGCTAGACCGCGGGACATGAATTTTACAAGTGGGAGGAGATATGTATGTCTTTGAGCTGGAGTTGATAACAAGCACAACTAGATTAGTATGCTTAGCTCAGGCAAGTTGGGCGCCTGCACTCATCAATTAGTTATTGAATGCTAAAGCAGCATATGCATCCCCAACGAGCTGCCGGGGTTGGTTAGCCTTGCAGATAAAGTAATGCCCGCTAACGATATTCACTGTTCGCGAATGTGTTGACTCAGGGCACGTGGAATTCCTGTCCCATGTCTCATGAATGATTCTTGCGAGAAACAATTGAGGCGCGTTCCAACTTCTAACACAATTATGGGGAAGGACCTACAGGACATCTCTTTTCTCATATTATTTTAAGTAGAGCCTCTATTTCCATAACATAGTTTCATATCAATGTATGAAGTCTTTTAAGTACAACATTTTAACTTTTGCCCTTTATGGTACAGTCACAGACAAAAAAAAATGCATAAACTGCAATATTATAAAGAAAATGTTACATTTGCCCTCAAAGAATAACCCCCTGAAATTAAGGACAATGCTTACTGTTCATCCTGTAGGATATATTTCAATATTAACTCGTTTTTAATTGTGAATATTCAATTTTCAATAAATTATCATACTATAGTATTTTACTTCTAAACTCATTTCGCTTTGATATTTCTATAATATAATGCAGAATCTTATGTATTTAGGATTAACCTTGCTTGGCTAGTTTCGAAGTCTTGTCTTCATTGTCTCCACTAAGTTTTGGACAATGAAGCACAAGACTTCGAAACTAGTCAAGCAAAGTGAATCCTAAATATTAACACGGCAAAGAAGTTGGAAATTCAATCAATCTGGTTTTAATTAAAATGTCTCCGTTATTTATTTGTAGTCTTAGAAACACAACATAAAACATTTGACGATCCGAGGTTTAAACAGAGCGGAAATTCAGCTGTCAAATGTTAGCGCAAATTTTATTGTAATCCAATTAATTTTATTTAACCTCTTCCACTGGTCTACTAATTACAGTTTAAATAAATTCAATATTAGAACACATGAATTTTTCCTTAAGGGGAATGTTCCTGTGTTCGTCCATGGTCTGGAAATTAGATTAGGCTTAGGTTTAAGACCTCTTCTGGCACTTCATAATCATCCTATCATAATATCATCGGGGCAGCATAACTCCTCCTTCCAGGCGCCCAACCTCAGAAGTGAGTTACAAATAAGCCATTGCCAGGAGAGACCAGAAATGTTGTATAACAACCTGATGGAATTGGGGAAAAAATTTTTATCTAAATTTTATATGAAGGTGTTGTAAAAATCATGTTACAACTAAAGGCTAAAGCAGTCTTGCCTCACTTTCTTATTTAAATGAACATCTTACATAAATGCTAAACTTTAGCAACTGGTTGTATAAATAACTATCAGTTTATTGAAGACAGGCAACTTATCTCTCTACAGACGTGGACAAATTATTAGCAAAATTGAAAATTTTTATTATATATTTTTACAAAATATGATTCTTCAATTTACACTACAGTTGACATTTTTGCGTATTTCCAAATTGCAAATCAAGATTTCGTTAACTTTAAAGTTGATTTGAATAATTTTGAGGGAAAAATTGTTCCGGCCGGGTATCGAACCCGGGACCTTTGGTTTAACGTACCAACGCTCTACCACTGAGCTTCAAACTCTAACCGACACCGATCCAATTTTTCCCCTTATCCACAGACCTCAAAGTGGGCTGACAACCGTCAAGCAACCAACTTCCTGTGTTAACTCCGTGTGACTTAAATTGTGGCTTTCTGTTAACGAACAGTGATGTGTATTTAAAATCAAACCAAAGGTCCCGGGTTCGATACCTGGCAACAATTTTTCCTAATTATTCAAATCAACTTTATTATACCTGAAATCTTGATTTGCATATCATCACTGTTCGTTAACAGAAAGCCACAATTTAAGTCACACTTCACTCAGGCTTGACGGTTGTCAGCCCACTTTGAGGTCTGTGGATATAGGGGGAAAAATTATTTCAAATTATTAGCAAAATTGAAGATTTGTATTGTATATTTTTATAAAAAATCTTCAATTTGGACTACATTTGATATTTTTGCCTATTTACAAATTATTGGGGAAAAAATGTTTATTAGGCTATATTTTTTACAAAATTCGATTCTTCAATTTGGAATACAGTTGACATTTAAATATTTCCAAATTATTAGCAAAACTGAAGATTTTTATTTTATATTTTACAAAATTCGACTCTTCAATTTAGACTGTAGTTGAAATTTTTGCTAATTTACAGATTATTAACAAAATTGAAAATTTTATTAAATATATTTTTACAAAATTTAACTTTATTTAAACTACAGTTGACATTTTTGCATATTTCTGTCTATTGTAATGATAGAAATTTTCAACTGTAGCAAATTGAAATATCAAATTTTGTAAACAGAATTATCATAAAAATCGTCAATTTTGTCAATAATTTGTCCACGTCTGTATATAGTTTTCAAAGCAGGAATTTTGAATTTCGTCGCGTACAGTACTGTGAAGTATGTAACCCTGCCATTACTTACCTAACGAATGCAAGCCTTCCTATGCACGACACGCAGAAAGAACTGAGAAATGTAGGCAGCCCGCTCGGTCTCGTGTATTTAATGACCTCGTAAGGCCCATCATCTCTCGCAGCCATCAAAGAAGGCTCAGAAATGGGAGCGCCTCTTCCTTACAGCGAGAAGTACATTTAACACGGAGGAATAAAAGCACTTTTCCTTCTGCCACCCTATTTGATTCTGATATTGCGCCGCCTCGTGCAATCGACCGTGAGGGATTCGATTTTCCTGGCAACCCCGACTTTTAAAGGGAAGAAAGCTTTTCATTGTATGTACCATATAAACATGTAAATGCACAGCGATGTCACGCTTTGCCCACGATTAGCGTGCTGTTTCGAAACGACAGAGAAACAAAGAGAGAAAGAAAGCGAGAAGGAACGGGAAGAGTAAAATAAAGTAAGGGAAGGAGAAACGAAGAATTAAACAGGAACGCGGAAAAATAAAAGAAACAAAAGCAGAATGATATAAAAGAAGAAGGCGTAAGTACTGTGGGTGTTTGGTCAGATTATAACTCCAAAATGGCCTCCTTTTAGCTCAAAGCACAACCCTATATAAAAACAGTTCTCTATCGTTTAGTATAGCGGTGATATCTCCATCTAATCTTATGTTACTTTCATTTCCTCTGAAGTTAAGTATGTAGGCATAATTTTCGATAATCATTTAAAATGGAACCAACACATTAATTACCTTTGTAATAAATTACGTAAAATTGTATATTATTTTGTTTTATTGAGGAATTACTTGTCAATATGTATGGAATTATAGGATGGGGTAGCTCATTTAAATCCAATTTTAATGCACTTTATTTACTACAGAAGAAAATAATTAAAATATGTCTTCATAAACGTATTGATTTTCCAATCTCAAAATTTGTTTGTAGACTTTAATGTACTTAACGTAAGACAAATTTATTATATTGTATTAATAAATTTCATACATAAAAATCGAAATAATTTTGAATTGTATTCTCATAGTTATGAAACAAAAGGTATATGAATTCTTTAAGATTGTTTGAACCAAAATGCAACAATGTTACAGTATTTAATCATGGTAGTAATTTAGGCCCAAGAATATATAACAAATATATATTTAAATATCGTAATCTAGTCAATTCTAATAGTTCTATTAATACATTTAAAAAGTTATGTATGGATTTTATAAAAATTGAAAAATTGTAAATTTAAATTTATATATTATAATTGCACAGTAGACATAAGAGAAATTGTATTGTATAATTATTAATTTCAATTTAGGAATCTGCCCCTGAGCACGAGTTCTACTCTTTCAGGGCGAGCTAAAAGTTTTTCTATTATATAATATATGTTATGTTATAATTATTAGCAAAATAATAAATAAATAAATAAATTTATATTTGTATGTGAATTAGAATTAAGATTTATATAGTAAAAGTGAAAATAAAAATGATTGTATCTCAAAACAGGCTTTTTGGAGTTATGTTTTACCCAAAACACCACATAATAATACTGAGAAAAAATAGGAGAATGAAGGAATATAAATTAAACATAAATTAACATAATGATAGGAGAGAATGAATTAAAAAGAATTAAAAGACGCTAGGGGATCGGTTAAGAGGTAAAATCAAATAAATTCAAT
The DNA here is from genome assembly GCA_025594305.2 of Periplaneta americana. Lineage (NCBI taxonomy): Eukaryota > Metazoa > Arthropoda > Insecta > Blattodea > Blattidae > Periplaneta > Periplaneta americana. The sequence continues at coordinate 10,696,899 of JAJSOF020000001.1, read as the reverse complement.
TCCATCAAACACCTCCAAACTAAAATGATGACGATGATAATAATAATAATAATAATAATAATAATAATAATAATAATAATAATAATAATAATAGTTCAAATACATTAAATAGGAGTGAATCTCGGAAGAGCATTGTTCGTGTTCGGGAATCAATTCAATGGTTAGATGCAAACATTTACGAAGGCTACAATTACAAATATCAACGAATCTCTCTTAAAAAATAACGAATATAAAATGCATGACACAGAGTGGGCCTAATTATTAATTATAACTAGTAAAGAATAAAAAAACAAAATGCAGAAGCGTTTAGTGATCATTGAGCATCTATTAGTAACGAATAAAAATGAGACTGAATTAGAAAACTATTACATTAAAATATCTAGTATTTCTTTCTTAACTTGTATACATTCAGTTTACAAAATATGAAGGAATCTTTGTAAGTAATTCCGTATTCTGTTTAATTTTATAAACAAATATTATTATAATTTTTATTTGTCCTATATAAAAAGTTACAAAACTGAACGAAAGTGAATATTAAAGTACTAGTCATTTGCCATTCTACTAGGTTACCATAGTAACCGGCGTTGTTATTTTGTATTGTTACATTGAATAGAATTAAATTAGTGTGTATTATACGTTTTTGATCAGACTTCTAGATGCCTTCCCGACCTATTACACCGTACTGAATTAGAAAATAATTCCAAAGGTAAATAAACAGAATGTAAAATATTTATTGGTAAATATATAGTATCCACGAATTGCATGAAGTGTAGAAAAACTACCCGCTTTAGTTAATCTTGCTATGTGAAATATACCTTGAAATAAATTGGTAACATGTAGTAGATAGTATTAAATGTTGTTGTTGTTTTCTAATGCCAGGCGTTTGACAATAAAGTCATTTGACCTCTTGCACTCCAATATTTTTCAAAGATATTATCATGGCCAGCCACTGAAGCACAGATTTTGAGGTGTTCCGAATCCATTTCTTGGTTTGAGTTGCACAGTGGACAGTTAGGGGACTGATATATTCCAATTCTATGCAGATGTTTGGCCAAACAATCATGGCCTGTTGCCAATCTAAATGCAGCTACAGACGATTTTCGTGGTAAATCTGGAATTAACTGTGGATTTTGATGCAGAGAGTTCCATTTTTTCCCTTGAGATTGTGTTATCAAATTTTGTTTGTTGAAGTCTAAGTATGTAGATTTAATAAATCTTTTCACAGAGTAATACGTAGATTTAGTAACAGGTCTGTAAGTAGCAGTGCTGCCCTTCTTTGCTAAAGCATCCGCATTCTCGTTTCCCAGGATACCACAAGGGGATGGTATCCATCGGAATACAATTCTTTTATTGAGTGATATTAATTGAGAGAGCATTTTAGTTATTTATGCTGTTTGAGATGAAGGTGTGTTTTAGAGACTATTGATAGAATAGCTGCTTTGGAGTCTGACAATATAACTGCATTCTTAAATTTATTGATGTGGCATAGAATATTCCTGAGACTTTCAATTATTGCAACGATTTCTCCATCAAAAATACGAGTAGTTGTTCCATATCCAAGAGATCTACAAAGTGAGAAGAGACAGCACGTAACACCTGCACCGGCACCTTGTTCTCTGGAGATCAAGGATCCGTCGGTGTATAAATGAAGCCAGTTTTGTGGAGGTACCTAATATTGTCTCTAAAGACAATTGTTTCAGTATTTCAGTGTTTACTTCTGATTTCAGTATTTCTTCTGTTAAATTTAGATTATGTTCTATATTTAATAGAGTTAAAGGGTTTAATTTGTAAGTTTTCTTTTAAATTCGGGATATTGATTTTCTGTTTTAATTCTTGAACAAAGGACATGAAACTTTTTTGAGTTTTCAATCTACAGAGAGGACTGTATGAATGCCAATTGTTTCCTGGTAATCTGATAAGTTTTTCATATTGAATCAGTGCTTTTTCTTCTATTGTAATTTTGATGCTGTTAATATTAGTGAGGAATTTATAGAATCTATTGGAGTTGTTTTGATTCCACCAGGAATGAGTCTGATAGCTTGGTTTTGAACATATTCTATTTCGTTTATGAGAGGTGAAGTAATTAAATGTTCAATCTTACTTTGACTACAAAGGACCGGCTTAGGTATAGAGATAAATTTAACCTCATAAATTCGTGGTCAGTTCCAAGTTATGTAGAAACAGTTGAGGTCCTCACTCAAAGAGCTGATCATCGCATAGCCTAGGATTCCCTTGCAGCTGATAGGCCTAGTAAATACGCTACTTCTGTCCGCTCTATAGCTATATTTTTTAAACTATATTTACCTGTCTAATCGGAGTGTCATCCCGTTTCGTTAACCCTTCTTCTTCTTCTTCTTCTTCTTATTTGGTAACCCCAGGTGGGCCTTAACCTCCTCTATGGCTCTCTTCCATCCTTCTCTATCCATCGCCAACTCCTCCAATTCCTTATTCCTAATCTATTCACATCCACTCGTACACAGTTCCACCATCTTGTTCTCGGTCTTCCTCTTAATCTGGTTCCATCTGGGTTGTTATTGAAGACAATCTTCACTTTCCTTGTTGTTTCCATCCTTGTGACGTGTCCCAACCATCTCAGTCTTTGACATCTTATGTGCGCCTCAAATGATTCCTTGTACAGTTCGTATATCTCATTATTATATCTGGCTCTCCATCCATCCACTGTTTCAATTGCTCCGAATATCCTTCTTAAGATTTTCCTCTCAAATACTGCTAGTTGTTTGCATGTATTTTTATTCAGAACCCATGTTTCTGTACCATAATAATGGGTCTTATTAGGGTTTTGTAAATCTTGATTTTGATTTCTCTAGATATTATTTTATTTTTAACAATTGGTAAAAGTGAATAATATGCCCTGTTAGTTTATTCTTCTTTGTACCTCATTCCTTAGGTCATTATTTGCTGTCAATATTGATCCGAGATATGTAAATTCTTTTAGTTTTTCAAACTTACATGTTCCCATTTTAACTTCTTCGTTAACCCTACCTATGTTAAAATGATCTGAAGTGTATTAGATGATGCCGCTATTAAATAATTTCATGCTGTTTTTGTTAATATAGAATCAATTTTAATTTACGTTAATTATAGTTTTTTGTTTTACAGCAGCACATACGGACACGTGTGCATAATACCCATGTAATGCTATAATGAAATGTACTTCTGTTTTAGTAAATACAGGTAAACACTGAAAACAAAATATATATTTAACGATACCGTATGCATTCTAGTTTTATTTACTATTTCAAAGCCGGATCAATTATTTGAAATTCGTTGTAGAAATAGGACAACAAAGTAACGGATATTTCATATGAAAAACTTGACAAGTCCAGAATTAACGATTTTCTAGATATCGTGTAATAGCTCAGCTAGTGTAGATTAATAACCTCATTAGTCCAAAGAAATTTGAAGAATGATAATCCGAAGACAAAAGATATAATGCGTCTTGCACGTCGCACGCGTCGGTTCAGAAAAAGCAAAGATTCAGGCTTTAGGCAACCACATAAGAGATATGAAAGAATGTGAATCATACTTATTTTTCTATTAACTAGTACACTTAACTGTTTGATCGATCCACATGCATTTCCTTACCCCTAAAATAAGATTGAAAATAATTGTGACTGAAAGAAAGTTACAGGCTTTGGAAGATGAAGCGTCTATTTGCAAAGCAAACCAAAGTGTTAGGGCAACACTTATTTATTTATTTATTTATTTATTTATTTATTTATTTATTTATTTATTTATTTATTTATTTATTTATTTATTTATTTATTTATTTATTTATTTATTTATTTATTTATTTATTTATTCTGGCGTAGTTAAGGCCATCAGGTCTTCTCTTCCACAACATCAGGAATACAAATACAATAATAGAAATAAACAAAAAAAATACACTATATACAAAGTAAAGCTACACAAGAAATAAAGAGAACGGGAGAAAAAAAAACACTATATACAAAGTAAAGCCACACAAAAATATACACAGGTTGCAGTCACACAAACTTTAAATGAGTGATTAAGTATCATAATTAATTCTATCCTAACTAATTAACTAACATAAACAAGAAACTTGCAATTTTAATTTTGATTAAGACAGAAAAAGAAAAAAAAAACACAAATCAATATTTCTAGCAATATCTAAAAACATTAACTAAGACAAAATTTTCCAATTTAATTTTCAATTGTGATAAAGTCCGGCAGTCCCTGACGTCATTAGGTAACGAATTCCAGAGGCGAGGTATTTCTACAGTATAGGAGGATGAGTATAAAGACGTTCTATGATGAGGGATAGAAAGAAGTGCTTGATGTCGGTTTCGAAGAGTTGTAAGGAATTGAAAGCGCGATAACAGGTAATTCGGAGTAAAGTATAAATGATTCTAAACAGAAGAGACAGTGAATGTATTGTTCTTCGTTCCTTCAGATGCACCCATGAAAGTAACTGGAGGGAAGGTGTTATATGGTCAAATTTACGAGTATTGCAGATGGTGAACATTACTTACTGACTGGCTTTTAAGGAACCCGGAGGTTCATTGCCGTCCTCACATAAGCCCGCCATTGGTCCCTATCCTGAGCAAGATTAATCCAGTCTCTATCATCATATCTCACCTCCCTCAAATCCATTTTAATATTATCTTCCCATCTACGTCTCGGCCCCCTAAAGGTTTTTTTTTTTTTCCTCCGGCCTCCCAACTAACACTCTATATGCATTTCTGCATTCGCCCATACGTGCTACATGCCCTGCCCATCTCAAACGTCTGGATTTAATGTTCCTAATTATGTCAGGTGAAGAATACAATGCGTGCAGTTCTGCGTTGTGTAACTTTCTCCATTCTCCTGTAACTTCATCCCTCTTAGCCCCAAATATTTTCCTAAGCACCTTATTCTCAAACACCCTTAACCTATGTTCGTCTCTCAAAGTGAGAGTCCAACTTTCACAACCATAAAGAACAACCGGTAATATAACTGTTTTATAAATTTTAACTTTCAGATTTTTTGACAGCAGACTGGATGATAAGAGCTTCTCAACCGAATAATAACAGACATTTCCCATATTTATTCTGTGTTTAATTTCTTCCCGAGTTTCATTTATATTTGTTACTGTTGCTCCCAGATATTTGAATTTCTCCACTTCTTCAAAAGATAAATTTCCAATTTTTATATTTCCATTTTGTACAATATTCTCGTCACGAGACATAATCATACTTTGTCTTTTCGGGATTTACTTCCAAACCTATCTCTTTACTTGCTTCAAGTAAAATTCCCGTGTTTTCCCTAATCGTTTGTGGATTTTCTCCTAACATATTCACGTCATCCGCATGGACAAGTAGCTGATGTAACCCGTTCAATTCCAAACCCTCTTTGTTATCCTGGACTTTCCTAATGGCATACTCTAGAGCAAAGTTAAAAAGTAAAGGTGATAGTGCATCTCCTTGCTTCAGCCCACAGTGAATTGAAACGCATCTGACAGAAACTGACCTGTACGGACTCTGCTGTAAGTTTCACTGGGACACATTTGAATTAATCGAACTAGTTTCTTGGGAATACCAAATTCCATAAGAATATCATATAAAACTTCTCTCTTAACCTAGTCATATGCCTTTTTGAAATCTATGAATAACTGATGCACTGTACCCTTATACTCCCATTTGATGGTGAACATTAGAAGAGCTAAAAAGTGAGAATACCACAAGATTGCCCCTGCTGCTATGGATGTGGTCAGTGTTCTAAAAGGACCGGAAGAAGCAAAAAAGAAAACAGGAAGCTAGACTATAGACACTGACAGAGCGCTTTAATAGGATATCTGTCGATCGGATAATTCAGAAGGCGACATCAAGTACAGTTTTGTAATTCAGTTTGACACGTCAATTGAAAAAAAAAAAAAAACGTACTTTGGAAATCAATGCCTGACAACGCACCAAGCCAAAGGCTGTTTTTAATACTTTTAGAAGCTATAGGAAACAGTAACATTAAATTGATTTGGAAATACTTGGAAAGACAAATGTATTCAATTGCGAAGAATGGAGCAGTTCTAATCATTTGCGTACACTTTATAGGTTATTGACTTTTCTGTGACTTTCATTAGGAAAGTGCACTAAAAGGTAAATATCGAGTGTTTTGAGACACATTAGGCCTAAATGCAAGGAACTTTTTTAAGAATTATGGGAGTTCCTAATATAACTTACGTAATAATGACAATGATAATAATTATTATTATTATTTTTATTATTAATTTTATTATCATTATTATTATTAATTTTATTATCACTATTATTAATTTTATTATCATCATTATTATTATTAATACGAATTCTAAATCTCTGTCTCCGGTCTGCAGATGTATTAAATATGCTAATTTGCGTGGATTGAACTTGGATCCATTTAATGTGTAGTATATACTTTTTGAGTTTTTATCTCAGTTTTATTAACTTATGTTATTTTTCATATGTTTATCATAATATTCTCATTGCGTATCTTTGTAATACTACTTATATGATTCCTGTCTTCATTTATATGATTTCATTAATTCATTTGTAATTCATTTTATTTAATTGCCATTATTTTAATTATCTCATTGTACTAATTTTAATACATATTGGTATGTATTATTTGTATTTTGTTATCTATTCATTTTGTCATTATTGTTTAATTGCATAGGTCTGCAATTTTAATAATTATTTGTATGCACTGTTTGCTTATTCCTTGTACGCTGTAAATCTTGTGCTAACTTTTATCTTGTGCTGAACTGTTATTGGCCCCAGGCTGTTGTACAACACATTAAATATTAGTAAATAAATAAATAAATAAATAAATAAATAAACAAACAAACAAATAAATAAATAAATTAATTTTATTAATTAATTAAATTTTATTATCATTTTTATTACTAATTTTATTATCATTTGTATTATTAATTTTGTTATTTCCATTATTGATTTTATTATCACTTTATTATTAATTTTATTTTTATCATTATTATTATTAAATTATTATTATTATTGTTATTATTATTATTTTTATTAATTTTATTATTATTATTATTATTAATTTTATTATCAATTTATTATTAATTTTATTATCACTTTTGTTATTGACTTTATTATCATTTTATTATTAATTTTATTATCATTATTATTATTATTATTATTATTATTATTATTATTATTATTATTATTTTAATTTTATTATCCTTTATAGTATTAATTTTATTATCCTTTTTATTATTAATTTTATTATCCTTTTATTATTAATTTTATTATCACTTTTGTTATTGACTTTATTATCATTTTATTATTAATTTTATTATCATTATTATTATTATTATTATTATTATTAATTTTAATTTTATTATCCTTTATAGTATTAATTTTATTATCCTTTTTATTATTAATTTTATTATCCTTTTATTATTAATTTTATTATCACTTTCGTTATTGATTTTATTATCATTTTATTATTAATTTTATTATCCATTTATATTATTAATTTTATTATCACTTGTGTTATTGATTTTATTATCATTTTATTATTAATTTTATCATCATTTTTATTATTAATTTTATTATCACTTTTGTTATTGATTTTATTATCGTTTTATTATTAATTTTATTATCATTTTTATTATTAATTTTATTATCACTTTAGTTATTGATTTTATTATCATTTTATTATTAATTTTATCATCATTTTTATTATTAATTTTATTATCACTTTTGTTATTGATTTTATTATCGTTTTATTATTAATTTTATTATCATTTTTATCATTAATTTTATTATCACTTTTGTTATTGGTTTCATTATCGTTTTATTATTAATTTTATTATCATTTTTGTTATTAATTTTATTATCGTTTTTGTTATTAATTTTATTATCATTTTTATTATTAATTTTATGATCATTTTTATTATTAATTGTATTATCATTTGTATTATTAATTTTATTATCATTATTATTATTAATTTTATTATATATTTTATCATTAATTATATTATCATTTATAATATTAGATTTATTATCATTTTATTATTAATTTTATTATCATTATTATTTTTAATTTTATTTTCAATTATTATTTTTAATTTTATTACCATTTTTATCATTAATTTTATCATTATTATTATTATTATTTTATTATTATTATTATTATTTTATTATTATTACATTATTATCATCATTCTTATTGTTTTCTCCAGGTGGTGTGTCTGCAGTCTGTCGATCTTGTTAGTCCAGTCTGGTCTAAGGTAAGAACACATTATGTATATAATCATTTGTTGTAATTATTTTTGCCACTTAAATGAGAACTCGGCATATTTCAGGTACTAGTGTATCATTAACGACGACTGCTGCTTACAGACAGCAATGCCACGAAAACTATGAATGAGAAAAACAATATGAATATCAACAATGGGCGTCTATCTTGCCAGGGCTACGAGTATAAATTATCCCAGAGTCACAGAGATCGTGATATTCAATTTATAGTAACCCCCAAAGAGAAATTATAGCGTATTAAAATGGTGAAGATTTATATGGATCGCCCTGTATTTCAACCTTCACGTCTTTAAAGATCTTCCTCGGGAGCGCTACATAGCAGCTGTCCATGACTGACGGTAATGTTCGTTTTGAAAGCAGAACTAATTCAACGTGACCTCCATGAATTCCAATTTCAGAATTTATAGGTTTTATAATTGTCACCTGTAATAATAGCGGTTTCCTACATATCGCTATTTGAGTAATTATCGATGTTAACCTTACATTTTTAACAATACGTTGCCTAACCCGAGTAAATAAGCTCTGGCTATTGTATGAACAAGCACTTTCGTTGCGTTTAATTGTTATAGCAGGCTGTTTCTGGTAACACATCAATTCACGATTTTGGTGTATAGTTACCCCACTCATTTATTCTGACATTTGTTTTTTTTTGTTTCAATTCTCGCGCTTTACAGCACGCCACACGTCTATCACTTTCATTCAGGATATCTGAATTCATCAGTCACGTTTCCTTGTTCAAACATTTGTCTAGCTTTCTTTTTTCTACCGAGACTTATCTTAGTTATCAACTTATCACTATAGAAACGTCACACAAGATAGCAAGAGTGCGACTAAACGTGGTAAGACTTAAGCCTGGTCTACAACAAACCGGGAACGGAAACGACAACGAGAACGAAAAAATCGTTAAAATACATGTATTTAATTGTGAGCATTCACAAATGAGAAGTTTGCCTGAGCCCGGGGAAGGAAACGTGAACATTGGTGAGCTTTTAACTTTGCCGTTCTCGTTTCCGATCACAGCCCACTAGATTAATTCTGTTGTCATCAAAAATATATTTGGTCGTGGTATATTTTGTAGCAAAAAGGCCATGACATAATTTATTGTTCATCCATTGCTCGTAACTAACCTATTCGGTAGAATCGCTTTCAATACAGCCTATGCTATGTGCCCCCTGTATGTGACCACATTACCACATGAGTTTAATTCTTAAATATTCCATGTTATAAATTTTGAAGTTAGTTAACCTGTGTTCATGTTGGCTGGCTCATACTCATGAGAGAACGCCATTGGTCAATTATATACACAGATACTAGCAGAAAGTTTATTATCGACTTCACATATTGTTATTGACATGTTTATCGATAATTATAGCATTTTCCGTTTTCGGTTTATTGTGAATAAAAAATCTTCACATTCACGTTTTCCGCTTCCCGTTTTCGTTCCGGGTATATTATGGACCATCCTTTAGACTCCGCGGCGAACATAAGTGATATCATCTTCATCTGCAGAAAAGTGTCATAGTATAGCTTATATTGATGGGATAGTGGGGAAAGAGGAAGACGAAATTATGGTGAATTTCTTGCGTAAGAGAAGCACTGCCAAAGGAACATATTTTGTACACCCCTCTGTACCTGACTATGGGAACAACGTAGTTTCTAAACTGACATGAGGAGGGGAAGATTTCAAATAACATCTGATATAAAACTGAGCAATGTTGAATTGCATTTTAGATTATAATTGAAGGGTGGTATTTCAATGTAAATTTTGAATTCTTAAATCTTTGTTTGTTGGTATGTAAAGTATTAAAATGTGTTTTTAAGTTTTTTAAGTTGGCACTCATAGTCACGTTTGTACAGTGGAGACCTATAGGCCTAATTGTATGGAATAGTATGATCACAGTAACAAAAGATACACTATATAATGCTATAGTCATATATTGAAGATTATTAAATTTTTTTAAACCCCTTATAACAAATAAAATATATGTAATACACTTAATTTCTTTTTTAAAAACATAAACAGTGATCGACTTTACTCCGCAATATTTTAAAATCGATCTTAAACTAAAAATTCAATGGTGATCGACTTTACCCTATTTAAGCAGGCAACTTCGATCACAAATCAAATAAAACAAATCAGTTTTTTATAGATGTAATTCAATTCTTGTAACGTGTCTTCATCAGTGAAGGATATGACGACAAAATGCTATTTTCTGAGGAACTGGGCTCCATTGCATAACCTCAATATCATTTAAAAAATTGCAAAATTTTGATCGACTTTACCCTCTTCTACGGAATATCGATATTTTGGTCATCCAATCACCACGATTTGAATAAGCACATTTATAGAATACAAATTTAATATTCTCAAAATACTCGTATATAGCCTATCCCTTTTCGGGAAGGGGAGGGGGAAGGTGAAAATTGTTTAATATAAGAAAATAAAAAATTGCAATATTTTTAATCTCTTACCTCAAGCATGTCAGAAGGCCTGAATTAAGTGCTCATAATACAAGCTCTCTTTCACAATAGCCCTGCCAAGACTCTGGAATTCGCTACCTGCTAGCATCAGGGACTGTCGAAATAAAACTGAATTCAAACGCAAACTTACTAGGCACTTGGTCAGTAATTGAGACTCGTTCAGACATGGTTTCTTGTAAATAGTTCTCTTAATCTATCACAAAATATTTCAATATGTGGTAATTTCATTACTATAGATTTTTGTTATTGTTGGTTTAATTTGTAATTCAGTAAATACAAACATATTCTTTGTTCTTAACTTCTATGATAAAATGTCTAGCTTTCATTAATCAGGTAATCTTGTCGTACTTTAATTTTTATTGTAATTGTAATTGTAAATTTAATGTTAATTGTAATTTTATTGTTCATACTAGCCGTACCCGTGCGCTCCGCTGCACCCGTTAGAAATAAATATAAAGTAATTACATAATTAAAATAGGACGTTTGATCCAGGGAAATTCATGTTTGATGGAAGGATAAATCGTTTAATATGTTACTTAATTTAAATTGTATTTGAATAATTAAAATGAGGTCATTTTGGTCCAGAGAGTAATCATTTGGTGCAATGACAATTCCTTTAACATGTTTCTTAATTGTTATTACATGTAACCATAGTTTAATGAAGATTGACATATCATTTAGTTTTAATGTGTATACTTTATATTACTTGCTATATGTTTCAGAAGTTACTGTAATAACATTGTAGAATTATGTCCATCTAGAGAAACTACACTTTCCAATGGTGAAATAATAATTAAACAAGTAATTATCTTCCGATATTACTTCATACAAACACAGAAACATTCTCTTAGGCTATGTTTAATAGCTTTCGATTGTTGTTGTCCAAGGCCCCTTATAGACGAAGTCATTTGTTTTTTATTTCAGTACAGCGTCTTACATGGCGTTGTTATTGTAATTTTATTGTAATTTTAAAACTCATTTATCTCATTAAATATCAGTCCTATCAAAATTTTGTATAGAATGAAACATATCGGAAATTAGGTTTAAAGAAACTTTTGTTATGTAATATTTTTCATGAAAATCGATAATAAGCGACATATTTCGATTTATTTAATTCAGGCCTCCTTATAACCCCCCTTTTAAATAAAGTATTTTGAATGCCATATAGCCTAAAATCTAAGTTACAATGAACTTAATTTATATTCCAATTTTCATATAAATCGGTTCAGCCATGATCGCGTGAAAAGGTAACAAACATACAGACAGACAGACATACAAACAAAAATTCCAAAAAAGCGATTTTCGGTTTCAGGATGGTTAATTATACGTGTTAACACCAATTATTTTTGGAAAATCGAAAATTACCAGAAAAATTTTGGCTACAGATTTATTATTAGTATAGATTATAGTTGTAATCCCCTGGTGGAGGGGCAGAGAAGGCCTGATGGCCTTATCTCTACCAGGTTAAATAAATAAATACTACTACTACTACTACTACTACTACTACAAGCAATACGAATTCAACAAGGTTAATTTATTAGTAACGCTCTTAAGGAAATGTTGTGCGGGTCCTTCAGACACGCAGTGCAGGCGCTTTGGCAGCCCTGTGCTACCGTTCAAGTGGGAGGGGAGCAGATTGCACTAAGCGTGTATGTCTGTATTACTAACTACGAATTGGCACATGTCAGGTGGCACTATCATTTAATCTAATGCAAAAGACATTCACATAAATTTTAGAACAGTAAGAATATTACCATAGTCTGGTATATACAGTTACGAAACTCGAGGAGATGAAAGTACTAGGAACAATATACTGTGCCGGTACTATTTCGCAGTGTCTGTGTTTCAGTAGTAGCGATCCTAGTGATCAGCAGCTATCTATGGCTGCATATTCCCTACGTGTTGAGCTTCGTGATTATATATGTAGGTACTAGAACTAGACTGTGATGTTACTGTAAGAAGAATTAGGACACAAGGTACAATGATAATAATATAATCAGAATAATAATAATAACAATAGTAATAATAGACCTAACAGTTAAATGATGCTAATAATAATAATAATAATAATAATAATAATAATAATAATAATAATAATAATAATAATAATAATACTTACTTACTGGCTTTTAAGGAACACGGAGGTTCATTGCCGCCCTCACATAAGCCCGCCATTGGTCCCTATCCTGAGCAAGATTAATCCAGTCTCTATCATCATATCCCACCTCCCTCAAATTCATTTTAATATTATCTTCCCATCTACGTCTCGGCCTCCCCAAAGGTCTCTTTCCCTCCGGTCTCCCAACTAACACTCTATATGCATTTCTGGATTCGTCCATACATGCTACATGCCCTGCCCATCTCAAACGTCTGGATTTAATGTTCCTAATTATGTCAGGTGAAGAATACAATGCGTGCAGTTCTGTGTTGTGTAACTTTCTCCATTCTCCTGTAACTTCATCCCTCTTAGCCCCAAATATTTTCCTAAGCACCTTATTTTCAAACACCCTTAACCTATGTTCCTTTCTCAAAATGAGAGTCCAAGTTTCACAACCATAAAGAAGAACCGGTAATATAACTGTTTTATAAATTTTAACTTTCAGAATTTTTGACAGCAGACTAGAAGACAAAAGCTTCTCAACCGAATAATAACAGACATTTCCCATATTTATTCTGAGTTTAATTTCCTCCCGAGTGTCATTTATATTTGTTACTGTTGCTCCAAGATATTTGAACTTCTCCACCTCTTCAAATAATAATAATAATAATAATAATAATAATAATAATAATAATAATAATAATAATAATAATAAATTCATAGAGTTGTGCCTAAGGGCAGGTTTTTCACTGCAAACGCAGCATTCTCAGTCTTTCCTGTTTTCTGTCTTCCTCTTAGTCTCCGCAGTTGTAATAATAATAATAATAATAATAATAATAATAATAATAATAATAATAGTAATAATCCCTTGCGAATTTAATTTCACCTACATCAGTCTGCTCTTACGTCACATGGTTCGAAATTGACTTTGTTCGGAATGGACCGATTCCGGTAAATTAGGTCTCAATCGATAATGCGTGACGTCCCGAGTGTTTTAAGCCCGCATATGTACTTGGGTTCGATATTATTTCATTTTAAGTACATTTTAGGCTGTTATTTAATACCTGGACAGCAAGACTGCGTGCCGTCAAGCACGAGACCCGTTTGAAAGCTCCGGCATTAAGCATTCAAGCAGTGATCGGCAGAGGGTGCGGGCTGGCAGCATCTCGGTCCAGGCGCATGCGCCGGGCGCCACGGTGGAGCGAGGCCCGCACCCGCCGCACAAGTGCGCTCGCAGCGAAGGCAGAGGGTCGGACGTCGACAGGTGAAGACGATCAGTTGTAAACAACTCCACCCCTCCGTCGGCCATCCCCCACCCCTCGAAAAACACCACAATCACCCGGGGGCCACGGCTGTTACGTGAAGAACTCGGCCGGGAGACGAGCGGGGGCCGCGCGCCGGGCTGTGTTAGTGTCGTTAGTGCCCCCACCGCGATGCGACCTGTGACGTTCAGTGAACACGTTGTCAGTAGGTAGTCTGTGCTTCTGTAACAAATATCCGGACTCGCTCTCTATGACTCACTAGTACCAACGATACCTGTGATACGATCATCGGAAACGAGCTGAATATGAAGATCTTAGAGAAAACAGTTGCAACTTGAGAGTGCGATAGCTAGTCTGGGCTCCTCCTCGGCAGTGATAGCGTGACATTCTCGTAGTTCGCATGGCCTACTAGTAGTCGTGTGTGTATGTGTGTCTGTGAGTGAGTGGGGATTTAATTTATAGTCGTCACATACAGTAGAATTCCTAGAATGTACTTCTAACAGCAACACAAATCACGTTTCGGTAGGCGAATAAAAAGATGTGAGGACATCTATCAATTTTGCGGTCTTAGACGTTGCAAGAAGCTCGCAGTTAGGTTGACAGCACTGTTCGGCGGTTGCCAGACTCACAATTAGGTCAAGTTCACACTGACTGACTGTGTAAAAATTTTAGTTTGGTTATCATTCAGTTCTTCCTGTCAATAAAATTATATTTTCTGTTTAACGATAGAAATCGAAGGCAAGTGGCAAGTGGCAATACCCTACCGCAGTCAGAAAAAAACTTTGTTTACTGCTGACGCCGACGGATGCACTGAGAGGCAGCCTGATGGCTTGTCTGCGTGTGTTCACGTGGCGCTGTGCACACGACAGGTGGAGTGAGATACACACGCCGTCTTACGCCACACCCAAGACAAGCTGTGGTCAGTTATACCGCGTTGATGCCCCTTGGCAAGGGATACATTTCGTCCCGGTGTAACGGATGTTCTGGAACGCCCGTCACTTACCTAACTAAGATAGTTTGCAATAAGCTACATGTCTGCTTTGATTAAATACCGCGAACCTTACGGGGACAGCAGAAATCAGATATTCGATGTGAAAATAAAATACAAAATACTTTATAATAATACGACATAGTTGTCACATGTCATAGCATCTTGGACCACAGTGATGTTGGAATATTACAGACTCACAGATTTTCGGTGCAGTAAGTTCAGTGCGAGAAGCGACAGTTGCTTGTATTTTACTTTTTATTAATTTAATTGTTAAGTAACTTGGAAATATTTTCCATACACAAAGAGATTTTATTTTCACTCCAATTTTTTTTTTTTGTAGGTAAAATTTCACGCAGACTGGCATCGTAAGCGAGCTCGTTCGATAAATCATTAGTCGGCTGTAATTGATTCCAGCGCTCTCGCAGTTCACCTCATACAGCAAGCCAACAAACCACTTGCGGTCCGATAATAAGCAATCCGGTCTGTTTGCAATAACTGTGTGTGATCTTCCGCCCTTGCGGCGGGGCATTGCAAAATTCAAATTAAAGTGAAAACAAAAACAATTTTGTAATGAACATTTTCTGGTAAACTCGGTCAGCGATGAGCTGAATTCCAGCGAATACCGAGACAGACAGACAGACTAACACTGTCGAGCGCAATCTGCGGGATCGTAATATAAACACCAATTTAAATTTTAAAGAGAACGCTTAGACGAAGGATGCAATGCCGATACTGTGATTCTCTTCTGACGAGATGAGGGAGGCGGTGGAAGGCGTGCAGATGAGATTAATCGCATATTCCTTGTACATAGTAAACTGCAATGTCTGTAAATTTGATACGTGGGGTATGTCACACCATTTTATAATATAATTCAATTTTTTAAGCCAGACTGAGAGATTAGTCAAATATTAATACTACAATTTACGCGTTTCCTGTAGACTATTTTTCTAACTTAAAAAAATGTACAGAAAAAAAAAGCTGTTTTGTGTCATGCATTAAAGTATACATAAGTGAGTGTTAATGTATATTTTCATAAAGTGAACTTAACCGATTCGTAATACTTAAATATCAATGAAATATATTAACTAAGAGTTACAAAACCCATATTAATCTACATGTAATCATTATAAAGAATGAAACATTTGATTTGATTTTTGATTTTAGTTTGTGATTGAGTTTGACAATTCTCGTGGTCTCTGATAACGAAATCGAGTTCCCTCGGGCAAAACGGGTATAAGATATTAGTTGTCCTGGAATCCTGGGTTCGCGCCACGTACGATAACGTGCTCTGCGCAGCAGGAATTCTTTGATTAAAGCGCGCCTACCCTCCCCTGACACAAACCCCCAACCCTGCTCATCTTCTCAGCCAGCTGGCCTTAGCTATCGTGTTCTGTTCTTACTTCAGCCGGGAATTTTATCATTTCTTAACTACTGCCTTCCGTGCCCCCTCCCCAAGTATGGGACTCAACCTCAAGCTATTTAGATCTATTCAAAGGTCGCTACGTCAGTTGACTCGTTAGGAATCACTTGTGTAGATATTTAATTTCATTTTTCCTTAAGACATCCTGCCCTCGACACTAGTTCCAGAATAATTTTGTCGTAATATACGTCTACTATATACTAGAAGAATTATATATAATAGAAGCTTCATCATAATCCTTTTACTTTGGACCGCGGAGAAGACGGTATCTCTTGGCACACTAAGAGGTACAAGAACTTTCCTCTGCTACACTTCGTACCTCCTAAGTACATGCTACTAATACATTTTTTTTTCGACATTGGTATAAAATTGTTCCTAGTACTAGTAACATAAAACTTTTTGAATTTGAATCACAAATTTAAGAGTATACACATCGTCACGCTAGAGAATTGTGTCATTCAATCCCCTTTGTGTAGTGTACGAATTCATCTTCGGGTCACAACTGTGATGCTAAGGTGATAAACTAGTCGGGTATTTTCAGAGACACAGCAACTCCATTATATTCTAATGATGTGAATTCCCTTGATAAATTTCAGCACTAACATTCCCCGCCTCCATATACGACTTTTGAGTACAAATTGCTGTTCCGGCGATGGTCTTTCTCCTCCTATGACGAGTTTCACTTTATCCACAAGTAGCAAATTTATTTAGTAAAACAATATAGCACTTGTCCTGAACTGTTAAACTTGTTCCTAAGTGTCCTTACCAATCCTGAAGTGTTCCTTGGCAGTTACAACGGTACTTCCTGAACATCTTTCCTCTCGAGCGGTGCCTCCCTTTCGTGTATATTTTAACCGGAGGTCTGGTAAGATTCGGAAAGGAACCCCCTCTCTTTCACTCCGCCGTGTAACAAGTTAGGTTGCAAGCCGCTTCAGTAGCTCCCAACACAATATCGAAAAGCAGTTTTATATTTTTATGTTGATAACACGTGAATTTTGATGTCTAAATTAACTTTGTAGATTTGAATGAACTATTCTAAGTGTATAAATAAAATAAAATGTAATTTTATAGCTCTTGTCAGTTAGCTACGAAAACGGGTCTGCAAATGCACTGGGCTCACGCTGCACTTGGTCCTTGCATCGAGTCTAAATTGCAATAAACACTTGATTGGTTCGCACGTACCCCCAGCGTCACTCTTCTCGTCTTCCCCCTCGCTCTTTGACATGTAGCAGGCAGGCTGTCCTTGAGGACTTGACCCCGAAACTTGCCCGTTGCCTTCGAAGGGGAGAACAATTTCATTATTTGTGTCGTAAGTGTTGAACTAGAACGACTGCGTACGATGTACAATGGCGAAGTAGAAGGAGACCAATAGTGAAATAAATGTTTTCCTTTAAACGACGTAATGTGTAATAGAATGTAAGCAAATCAACGAAAAACAATATACTATAGGCAAATTAAGGTTTTTGTATTTATACTTAGGGACCAACCTATCTTGCTGTATCTCTTATGAGAAAACTGATGACAAACCGGTGCGGACTTTATGTAGGTCTCGGGTGCTTAGAAAGCCATTCACTCATCATTCTTCCAATTTAACCTGTGCCTCAATTGATTGAAAAGTATTAGGAATTGCGAGGGAAACAATTTAGAGTAGGAGGAGGAGGAGGAGGAGGTGGATCCACGCCGCCACGTTAGTGACTGAGCACAACACGGAAAAGGAACGGAGCGAATAGAAGCACAAGAAAAAAGAAAAGAATGGAGATATATCCGTTCGAAGCAGATGAAAGGAGCAACGAAACTTCTCTGGATCGCTTCAACATCAACTACCTCCTGTTCTACGACAATGACGGCGACAACAGCAGCTTCGCCGGCGGGAACAACACCAACAGCTCGTACGACCTCAACAACACGATCATCATCCTGCGAGGCGACTCGCTCTACCCCAGCGGCTACTCCATGCCCCACATCATCATCGCCTCCATAGTGGTAACTCTGCTGATGATCGTGGTCGTGGTGGGCAACATGTTGGTAATCATCGCCATAGCAACGGAGAAGGCCCTCAAGAACATCCAGAACTGGTTCATCGCGTCGCTGGCCGTCGCGGACTTCTTTCTGGGGCTCGTGATCATGCCCTTCTCCCTAGCGAACGAGATCATGGGTTACTGGATATTTGGCAACTGGTGGTGCGACATCCACAGCGCCATGGACGTGCTGCTGTGCACCGCGTCCATCATGAATCTGTGCCTCATCTCGCTGGACCGCTACTGGTCCATCACGCAGGCCGTGGACTACCTGAAGAAGCGGACGCCCGTGAGAGCGGCGGTCATGATCACGCTGGTCTGGATCCTCAGCGGACTGATCTGCATCCCGCCCCTGCTGGGCTGGAAGGTGGACAGGCCGGCCGAGGAGTTCCCCAAATGCCAGGTAGGCCCACACTTCTTGGAACTACACAGATTGTTGGAGCACACGGCTCACCGTGCACATCAAATATAAACGTCATGTCGAGCAGTTCCCCAAATGCCAGGTAGGCGCACACTTCTTGGCACTACGCAGATTGTTGGAGCACACGGCTCCCCGTGCATCAAATAAAAACGTCATGTCGAGGAGTTCCCAAATGCCAGCTTAGATTGCGCGCACATTTCTTGGCACTACGCAGATTGTTGGAGCACACGGCTCCTCGTGCACATCAAATATAAACGTCATGTCGAGGAGTTCCCCAAATGCCAGATAGGCGCACACTTCTTGGCACTACGCAGATTGTTGGAGCACACGGCTCCCTGTGCATATCAAATATAAACGTCATGTCGAGGAGTTCCCCAAATGCCAGCTAGGCGCACACTTCTTGGCACTACGCAGATTGTTGGAGCACACGGCTCCTCGTGCACATCAAATATAAACGTCATGTCGAGGAGTTCCCCAAATGCCAGATAGGCGCACACTTCTTGGCACTACGCAGATTGTTGGAGCACACGGCTCCCTGTGCATATCAAATATAAACCTCATGTCGAGCAGTTCCCCAAATGCCAGGTAGACACACACTTCTTGGCACTACACAGGTTGTTGGAGCACACGGCTCCCCGTGCACATCAAATATAAACGTCATGTCGAGGAGTTCCCAAATACCAGCTAGGCGCACACTTCTTGGCACTACGCAGATTGTTGGAGCACACAGCTCTCCGTGCACATCAAATATAAACGTCATGTCGAGCAGTTCCCCAAATGCCAGGTAGACACACACTTCTTGGCACTACACAGGTTGTTGGAGCACACGGCTCCCCGTGCACTTCAAATGTAAACGATCAGTTTTTGAGCTTCTTTATCACGTGCGCTGGATTACTAGTGACATAGTTCGTAATAGACGCTCAGTTGTGGCACACGTACTGTCAAGTTGCAATGCGCGATATGTCTCGCTTGTATTCTTAGCACCATTGGTGGACATAAGCGTTTAGTTAACTCTTTTAATTACGGCAATCTTTCAGTTGACACACTAGTCCCCTACTCATCTGTCGTAAAAAATCTTGGTTTCTTCTTCGTTAAAATCTAAATTGGATTTTTCAAGTGAAAGAAGCAATAAAAAAATGTTCCTCCATTCACTGTTTGAGTAGCTTAAGAAACTTCTTGCCCCAGCAATTGAAACTTACCCTAGGACAAACCCTAGCACTTCGATTATTCTGACGTTCTGTTGGTACGTCAGATACGTGTGCAACATCAGACGATATGTTCACATATCACCGTCCTTCGCAAGTCTTTCGTAGTTCCGACTCAGAGAAAGCAGAACTTTACATTCTTTGTCTTTACTCTTTCGAATTCCGGTACACCTCAACACCAAATTACCTTTCGTCTCGTTTCTCTTATCTGTACTCTAACCACGACGTAAATACCAGATCACTTATCTGTGGCACGCTAAGTATACCTCTACATAGAACACCTCGTTACTCCTCATCTATTACATCTTTTACAGTCTCCATCTCGCGACAATGGAATTCCTTGTCACAAAGTGTTAGGGGCTGCAAGACAATAAACACTTTTAAAAATAGCTTAAAAGATAACCTTCTTATAGCAATTCACTTTAATTATACTGACTTTAACGGTCACTGAATACATGATAACTTCTTTCTTTAGACAAGCATCCTGATAGCGCTGTATTTCCACAATAATAATTCTCATAAAAATCTCTTTCTATTATCTAATGTAATCTTAAATATATTAACAATCTATATATTTTATACAGAGTGTTAAAAAAAAAAAAAAAGGTAAAATTGATCCGGATGAAGAAAGCTGTTGAAGCAGTTATGGCTCCTCCAGGAATTAAAATCTCAGTCAGAGAAGTCTGCAAATGATGGCAAATACATTTTTTTATTATTGTGAGTTTTCACAGCTATATTTCCACCTATTTCTCTGTGTTACAAGATACAAGAGAATATGATCCAAGGTACACGAACCTGTTGTACCATGGAACACTTTACACGTCCTTTCTTTTTTTTTTTCATCCTTCATAGATCTTTGGAACAGGAAAACATCTATAGGAAGTTGTAAAGGAATCTTCAATAATTATGTCAAATATTTTTTCATTTAAAAATTTCATTTTACAAAATTAAAAAAAAATCAATACAATGTGAAAAGTGATTCAAGTTGCTATGCATCCCGCGCTCCTTGCAAATATTGGATGTTTGTAAATGATCGCCGATCGAGTGGAAGACTTCAGCGAAAAGCCTGGGAGTTATGCTAGGCACAAGATGTGACTTCAACAATAACTTACGATAAACCATGTTAATGCTGAGCAATTGCATCCTGTCTTAAATAGAAGCACTGATCTAAGGCTCTATTCTATTTTTACTAGGCCCTATTCTATTTTTAATATATATTAATGACTTATTAAAAATTGACTTACAACAATACAATGGTGTTCACTATTCTTATGCAGATGACACAGTTTTACTTTTTGGTGGAAAAACCTGGCATGATGCATATAATAATTCAAATAATGGACTTAAATTAATAAAAAAATGGTTTCACATAAATTATCTTTCTATCAATGAAAATAAAACCATCATTATTCCATTCTCATTATCTGAAAAATGTAACAAACCTCCTACATCTATATTAAGTATTAAATTGCATAATTCTGATTGTTGTCTTATACAGTGTAAATGTCCGAATATTAAAGAGTCCTCTGAAGTTAAGTATTTATGCATAATTTTCGATAATCATTTAAAATGGAACCAACATATTAATTACCTTTGTAATAAATTACGTAAAATAGTATATTATTTTGTTTTATTGAGGAATTACTTGTCAATAAGTTTATTACGTACAATATATTTAACTTTATTTCAATCGGTAATTATGTATGGAATTATAGGATGGGGTAGCTCATTTAAATCCAATTTTAATCCACTTTATTTATTACAGAAGAAAATAATTAAAATACGTCTTCATAAACCTATTGATTTTCCATCTCAAAATTTGTTTATAGACTTTAATGTACTTAACGTAAGACAAATTTATTATATTGTATTAATTAAATTCATACATAAAAATCGAAATAATTTGAATTGTATTCTCATAGTTATGAAACAAAAGGTATGAATTCTTTAAAATTGTTTGAACCAAAATGCAACACTGTTACAGTATTTAATCATAGTAGTAATTTAATCCCAAGAATATATAACAAATTTATATTTAAATATCCTAATCTTGTCAATTCTAATAGTTCTAGTATTAAATTTAAAAGTTATGTATGGATTTTATAAAAATTGAAAAATTGTAAATTTAAATTTATATACTATAATTGCAAATTGTATTGTATAATTATTAATTATAATTGTATTGTATAATTATTAATTTCAATTCAGGAATCCGCCCCTGAGCACGAGTTCTACTCTTTCAGGGGCGAGCTAAAATTTCTCTGCATATTTTATAATTTATGTGACATATTAGTAAAATAATAAATAAATAAATAATTTAATATTTCAAAATATGTATATATACACACACACAGGCGTAAGAATGTATGAAAGTTTAATTAGGGGGATTTCCACATACCTGTTCCAATTTGAGATACGCTCCATAGAAATAGGCCTACTTGTCAAGAATTCAAGTTTTCCGGAATTCATTTTTACGAGTAATATCATGGCTACTTTACGTCACTTTATGCCTGTATGGTATAGTTTAAAAAAACAAGATCATGGATGGGCAACTCGTGCTCACAAAGTGCTAAAAAAAGCCTTGAAAGAGAGAAAGACAGACGGAGCCAGCCGCAGCAGTTACAAGTTGTTTGTAGTTTCGCTGCAAAAGCAGTTCACTGCCACGTGCGCTCTGGCGGCTCATGGAGGTGGTCGTGATATCTACTCCATGATTTGAATTTCAGAATGACGCATGGCACAATCATTATAGTAATTTTAGACAGACTGTACTTAAGCACACATAACAAAATTATATTATTTCCTAGCTTTTGTAAATTAGTTTAGTACTGGAAACACAAACTGAATAAAACCTTTTCAAGATTCAACAAACATAACTGCAATACTTATTTATTATTACGCTATTTGTTAATATTTCTTATTATAAGTCTTATTTGAAACATACAACGCGAGAATTTTCAAGTCTTTATACATTAAAGAGTATTCCTCTGTTCTCAGAAAGGTAATGGTCTGTATTCGCAAACAATAACAAATTCAAGGAAGTATTTTTACATGTTGCGGCAGATGAAATAAGCTTACTTCTGAGCTCTTTCTGTACATTAAGACCTATTACACTTCTTTCTTGTATTAAACTCTGACTCAAGGATATACAGTATATTTGGAACCAAGGAGTATATTTGGAAATTCTGACTTAGGCAGCATTACGAACAGTTCGATCTTTACTAAAACCTTCACTGTGTTTATTTGTAACATAAAATCTGCAGTGTCAGTTTTCAAAAACCCTTTTTATTAATTTATTGACAACTTACGGAACATCTGCTCGCTTGGAAAAAAAGACATAAGTATTTCTCCCATTACAATAATTCATACAGAAGAAAATCAAATCGACATAAACCAATGTGAAGCAGTTTTTTTCCTTCTCCTGTAAAATTAACATTTTTTACTTGTGCCACTTTTCCCGAACACTACAGAAATTTCATGCGTAAGAAAGTGTAATACAACATAATACAAGCTTTACCTCCCTTCTTAATAAAAATCTCTCTCTTTCGACTCATCATTAAAGGGAAATGATCTGGGGATTATATTCTTTTTCAATTAAAACGAGCCGCCACTTACTGCAGACGCGAGCAAACTTGTATACAGACACTACAGTACAGAGTCCGTTCTACCTGCACTGAGGTTGTGTTCACACTTCGAGAGCACGAGTTGCCCACCCATGAACAAGATGCAATAAAAATGTAAGGAAAAAGTTTTTCATGTCACGGTATTTCTACTTGTGTTCTTTTCATTTCTATTTAAAAAAAAGTACAATGTTATGTTCTATATTAATGTATTCGAGTGGGGTTCCCGGTGGTGTTAATTTGTTCTAGATTAAATACAGTCATTGTATAATCCCTTCAGAGCTTTGCGATGATTCCACTCCACGTTCTTATTCGATATCTCCTGCAGCGAGTGATGTTGAAAGCCTTCGTCACAGTGTTGGTGGACTCGAGCTTCGGCCAACGTTGAAAACTGCGTGTCGCACATCTTCATTATCGACCTGCTGGCCATTGATCCAACGTCCGCGGCTCTAATCCCTGCCGAGCTCGATCAATTCCAAGAGCATGGCGCTGCTTGGGTAGGAGGCATGAAGTTGGACGTCCTTGTAGTGGATTTACGCCACTTAAATAAACGAGAAGGTTCCAGAAAAAGAGAAAATTAATGGCTCTTTCTCACCTATGTCGAAGGCACCTCCGTCTGTAAGCCTCTCAACTGTGGAAATGAGGTGTGGCGAGGAAAAGCCTGGAGCCCTGTACCAAGCATAGGGCTGTTGGCACAGACAGCGTTCAGGCCGTGTTAAGAATAATAGTCATGAATAGGGCTAGGATTTTGATGAAACTGCATCTTTTTTGTAGTAAAACAGAAACATAGCTGCTTTATGTTATGTGATAAACTGAGTGTTTTAAGACATATTTGTAAGGGCATTTTTTTTTGCATTTTTTGCCTGTTTCAACTCATAAGAGCATGTTTTGTGTTATTCGGACATGTTTTAGGCATTTTTTCAATTTAATTTTGGCCGCAATTCCCCATAATTAATACAAATAATGCTTATGTCCTTTGATATTTTGTATACATATTTTGTCCATTAATACCCTTTATTTTTTACTTGGTTATTTAACGACGCTGTACCAACTACGAGGTCATTTATCGTCGATGGAGTTGGTGATAGTGATATGATATTTGGCGAGATGAGGCCGAGGATTCGCCATAGATTACCTGACATTTGCCTTACGGTTGGGGAAAACCTCGGAAAAAACTCAATCTGATAATCAGCCCAAGCGGGAATCGAACCCGCGCAACTCCGGATCGGCAGGCAAGCGCCTTAACCGACCAAGCTACGCCGGTGGCTAATACCCATTATTTTGTATAATATTTTAATCGTTTCTCTACACAAATATTGCCCTTTTAACGTAGTACACCCCACGTAACGGATCAGTCCAACCACCCCTTCAATATAGACTCCTCTACACTTGCTAATTCCGTATAAGAGTGGCCTTGTGATGGGTTACATGGAAACTACATCAGGTAAAATAATTAATTAAAGTGTACTACTTAGAAAAAATTGTGTAAAATTAAATAAACTTAAATGTTGGTACTAGAATTTAATTTAATTACTAGTCCAAACATTAAGTAGCACAAAACTCCTTTTCCTACTAAGCCAATTTGAGAATGTAAGATAAACTTTTAGGGCATTTTTAAGGGCATTTTTTTAAAGATTTTTGAGTCATAAATGCATTGTTTTTAGGACATTTTTTTATGATTTATAGGTCATCAAAATCCTAGCCCTAGTCATTAACAAGAACTGACTGCTCTATCAATATGACCTCCTCTTTACTTTTATAATTACAGTTACGAATGAAATTATTATTTTTAGGCCAGAGCAAGAAGTCAACTTTAAAATAAATCCTTTCTATGTTTTATTTTGAGACAGCAATATTTTTATGCAGGGCGTAAAGACCCCTAAATGTGGCCCTTTTTACAGGCAAATTGTTTTTTTATTTATTTTTTTTTTTTAGATTTCTAGTATTTATAATTTACCGTTAACTTGATTATTGTGATGTTTCTATTTTCTGTCTTTCATTCAGAGCAGAAGCGTCCAACAATTTTTTATTACCTCAATTTTTCACAATTGTATTTTCTTCTATTTTTTTAATTTCTCTCTGGCCCAATAACTCAGTGATTAAAAATGCATATTTGATATTACACACATTTATGGAATGAAGATAAATGCCAACAAGACAAAGACCACGGTCATAGGAAGAAAAAGTAAAGAACGTAAACTTGCTAATTCTAAATGAGTCAGTAGAGCAAGTGGACAGCTTCAAATACTTGGGATGTACTATAAGCAGTAACATGAGCTGCTGCCAGGAAGTCTAAAGGAGGATAGTAATGGCAAAGGAAGCTTTTATATAGAAAAAGGAGCATCTTTTTCGGACCTCTGGAGAAAGAGCTAAGGAAGAGACTAGTGAAGTGCTTTGTATGGACTGTAGCATTGTATGGGGCAGAAATATGGACATTACGACGAAGTGAAGAGAAGCGAATAGAGGCATTTGAAATGTGGATATGGAGAAGAATGGAGCGTGTGAGATGGACAGAGTAAGAAACGAAGCTGTATTGGAAAGAGTGGATGAAGAAAGAATGATGCTGAAAGTGATCAGAAAGAGGAAAAGGAATTGGTTGGGTCACTGGCTGAGAAGAAACTGCCTACTGAAGAATGAACTGGAAGGAATGGTGAACGGGAGAAGAGTTCGGGGCAGAAGAAGATATCAGATGATAGACGACATTAAGATATATGGATCATATGAGGAGACAAAGAGAAGGCAATAAATAGGAAAGACTGGAAAATGCCGGGTTTGCAGTGAAAGACCTGCCCTTGGGCAGAACACTATGAATGAATGAATCTCATTATTCATAAAGTTTCTTCAAAAGAACCATCCCATTTATTATTACTTATTTTCACTGGACATTTAACGAGTACGTCATTAGTAGGATTAATATTCACCAGGAAAAATGCATTGCCTTAGAGAATGGATGTCGTGAGTTTTAGCAAGCACGCGACAATGGCCAACACGTGGGCGAGGGGGAATTTTACTCTTCACCACAACATGTCAACCATCCCCACCAACGGCGATTAGGTTGGAAATTGCACAGACCAACTGCCATCTCCTGGCAAGACTACTGATCCACCCATTTATACGTGAAGTCATGAAATCAGTAATCCAAATTTGGGCAGAGGATGGTAAGATAGTAACAACCTAGTGAAGAGGACAGAGTCGACCATAGTCAGTAGTCGAAGTTGCAGCCTTTTAGTTTGTCGAGAGGAAAGAAAAATCTTTACAAATCAATTGACCCTCCAAGTTAGGAACTGGGGTCTAAAACAAGCATTGTACGATTTATTATATTTTTTGCGAAGGGCCGTGGACTGGACTGATTCGAAAAAGTATCTATTGCATGTGAACTCACCATTAATTATGTTAAGTAATTTCAATTCATTATGTCAAGAAGTTCATTTGTTATTGTTACAGAAAAAAATTCAGCAACCAAATGTATAAAAAATATCTATGTCGTTTATGTCATAGCATAATTATTCAGCTTTTTACTGGAATATGAGTAGGCCTAATTCAAGTTTTTCTTGTTTTGGCACTGCTGAAAATTGAGATCTCCTAAAATTTATTGTCATTTTATTAAATTTCTGATTTTTTTTCGGTACAAATTCGTTACAAAGCACATCTCTTTTTAAGTTTTTATTTCCCTTGCTAATGAGTTGCATATTACTACTTGAGGCACTAATTTTTAAAATGACTTTTGTCCACCTGATAACGAAAGTGAGCTTCCTGTTGGCTTCAGAACGGTCTTTGAACTACAAAAATGTTGCATTAAAAGTGGCTATTGGAATCAAACTGACTCTTGTTCATAGCAGAATTAGCAACAAAATATTAGTTCCAGCTTTTGAGTCTAACAATCTGATGCTTCCATCTGAATCTAAATGCACCCAATCTCTTTGGTTTCATAATGACTCTTGCCTATCTGGTAAGAAATTTTAGACCTGAAAATGTTTTCGTGATTTCCTACAAAGTTATGGAAATGGACAAGAGTCGTTTTGAAAATAAGCTGCTCACTTCATAACTGTGCTCATATCATCATCAATAACTATAAATTAATTTGTTCGTTAATACAGTATTTATGCTTTGATGGACATCTAGCCTGTGTGTTTTCTTATAAGTTATAAATAAATAAATACTAGTGACTTGTACAGCAAATGCTGCAAACTAAGTTCATTGGACGTTCAAATAAACATTTTTCAGATTTATTTTCAACGAAGAATACCAGACATTCTGAAAGTTATTTGCTTCCATAATAATGAAAGATACTCTCTCTCGAGCCAATACTGAAGAGAACCACGCATATAAATATCTACACCACACCGCCATTAAATATATGAAAAAGACCCAATCCCACTTGATTAATAACTATAAAAATATTTGATTTTTAATAATATTATTATCTTATGTAAGTTTTATAGCTTTCATTAATATAATATACTATATATACTATACAGCCGCCACTCAGTAAAATATAGAAATCAAAATATAATTTAAATTATTCTCTACATCTACTTATATAACCCCAAATGTTTCACTTTCATATCATCAATACAGCATTAATATGTATAATTAATGAAAAATAGTCACATCATGGCATTAACTATAATAATATTTCATTTATAATTGTAACAATGTCATCAAACCACCTCAAGTTTTGTAGTTTTTAATATCCAATACACAGCTGTACCCAGAAAATTACACACCACAGAATCGAACCTGTAAATTATTTTTCGTAAGTTAAGTTTTTAATGACCAATTTAATTTGAGCTCTAAATATGTCAGCATTCTTGCAGATCATGGCCTTCGTGTAATATTGTTTACTGTAGTATGTGTTTTGTTTTATTCTGAAATGCAATTAGTTCTCAAAACTGAGGACACATGGATTTTGGAAAATAGAAAAATTATGTTGAAAAATTGAGATTTCACTGAAAACTACTATTTATCTGAAAAACTTTGAGTTCCAAGCTTCAAAATGAGGGGCCATTTATTAAAATCCGTTCAGCCGTTTTCCCGTAATTTCCATTAACAGTTCAAATTATATATATAGATGCTACAAGTAAATAAATAGATTTAAGATTCATCCTGTGTGTGGTATCCTACGACATAAATACACCTTCATATTGGGGAAGAGTCATATTTTTGTGAAAGACATGGAAAGCTGGACAAATTATCTTCAATCTGGAACTGAATAAACAGGCGTCAGATGGCGATCAATTCAGCATTTTCAGTAAGTTGTGAGAATGTCACCTGCCGACTGAACATCTTCCTTTGAATCTGAACACTGAAACGGTGTGTTTATGTTGACAGGGCTGTATTGTCATATGGCTGACGATTTAAAATTAATACAACATTATAATTTAAAACTAGCAATATGCGTTTTAATAAGACCCTAATGCTTGATGTTAATTTTTAATTAGCACTGTACCTGGTTTAATTCCCGAAATGAGTAGATCACATTTTGTATTCCATTGAAGCGAAAGCAGATTAGCATCACGCGCAACATTTTAATTAAACATGTAGGCCAGGCGCATCTGGGGAAGATATGCAGTGTTGCGAAATGGGTTTGATAGGAATTCTCACGTCTGTTATGTTAGGAGATCCCTCTGCACTTAGACAAGTTGATCCCTTACGTATAAAACTCACAGGAAGCAGGAATGAAGTGGATAGATTTCGAGTCCGGGGTGGCTAAAGTTTTGCTAACGATATTACAGGTCATCTGGGCGTCCTTCAGTTGGCATGTTGACAGATCTTCGTATCCTTAAACATGTCCTTAACAAGTCTTCCGTGGACTAGCCCTAGCAGACTACGTATGTCACCATTAGGCGTCTTCTTGCATCCTGATTATTCCTCGCATACTAACGTGTCTCTTATCTCCATACGGGCTATTCCATATGAAATCGATCAGAGAAAAACCTCGAAATTTTTAAAACAATAAACTTTTTCCTCTTTATGACAAGGTGCTGATTCAAGTGCATTTTCAAAAATATGACATCGAAAGTCATAGGTTTAAATTAAAAATATTTAAAAATTTATCGTATTTTATAAAAATACCAACTTTAAGCGCTCAGAACTCTGGAACCATTTACTGCAGAACAAAATCATGGTTTATTTTGATGCTGAGAATTTGGTAGTTTATATTGAATGTAAATAGTTTTCTTTTTGTATAAAGGAGAAAGGTAATCTGATTTTACTTCATTTTTAGATGCTTTTGCCAATCTGAAAAAATATTTTTAAAATATTGAGAAAGAAAACCTTGCATTAAAGAGGGATAAACACATTTTTGCTTCGTGGCTCGGAATAAGTTTGAAAATATCAAATAAAGAAAATAAATAGTACGCCGTGAACTTGAACCAGCTGACAGTACCGCACGCACTGGCCGAGAGCTGAAGATAAAGCAAGCGTTGGGACAATTTTACACGTGATGTTTATGAAAACTAGCGCATGGGCTAGCTTTATAAAGCTTTCATAAACACAGCTAGCGCTAAAACGAAACATCACGTGTTTGTCTCTGGCCTTGCTTGTCTCGGCCAGCTCCTTCACAGTCAGCTGGTTAGTTCACGCGCGTACTATTTATTTTCTTTATTTGATATTTTCAACACTTTCTTATTGTCGGTGACACCAGTAAAAATGTGTAATTTGTACTTTAATGCAAGGAATTTAACCATTTTTTTGAAAAATATTTTTAAAAATGGTCAAAAAGCCTTAATGAAGAAAAATGTAAATTATCTGTCCTTATCCACAAAATAACAAAATAAGTTTATATGTCAATATAAACTTTAAATTCTCAGCATCAAAATGAAACCATGATTTTGTTCTGGTGAAATGGTTCCAGAGTTCTGAACAGTTTAAATTTGTTTTTATAAAATAAGATAAATTTGTATTTTTAATTTAAAAACTATTTGACTTTCTGATGCCTCAAATTTTGAAAATGCATTATATTACAGTTGTATAAATAGGGAAAAAGTTTCATTGTATTTAAAAAATGCAAGGTTTTTCTCTGATTTCGATTTGAGATGGAATAGCCCGTACGTCTTCAGTCTGTCAACTAACCTCAGGGGCAGGGTAAAGAATTTAGGTAGGAGCAACATCGTTTTCAATACCGTCCACGTCTGACACACACATTCCATTAAGATAGGGTTGAATATTTTGTGTGGTAGAAAGGAAAATGTTATTTGACTCCTTTGGTCGAAAACATGTGAGACACTATTACTGGGAAGGGGATGTACATTAAGTATAAATTATTCTCATCATTGACAGTATCAGCGGTTTCCCACTACATCTAGTCTTTTTTTTCACAAATTTTTTTTAATTTTATAATGCGGTATATTTATGTCTTATTGGCGACACTGTCTGTTTTCTTCGCCATCTATTCATAGAAGTAATAACTAAAGAAGCTACACTTACATGAACAAATTATGGATCACTATCGATTAGTAGGGTTTAAATCTTTGAATGCCAGTGTAAAATTCGACCGATGTCAGGTATACAGTCTCATCAGACACACTTACTTACTTACTTACTGGATTTTAAGGAACCCGGAGGTTCATTGTCGCCCTCACATAAGCCCGCCATTGGTCCCTATCCTGAGCAAGATTAATCCATTTTCTATCATCATATCCCACCTCCCTCAAATCCATTTTAATATTATCTTCCCTCCCCAAAGGTCTTTTTCCCTCCGACCTCCCAACTAACACTCTATATGTATTTCTGGATTCGCCCATACGTGCTACATGCCCTGCCCATCTCAAACGTCTCGATTTAATGTTCCTAATTATGTCAGGTGAAGAATACAATGCATGCAGTTCTGTGTTGTGTAACTTTCTCCATTCTCCTGTAACTTCATCCCTCTTAGCCCCAAATATTTTCCTAAACACCTTATTCTCAAACACCCTTAACCTATGTTCCTCTCTCAAAGTGAGAGTCCAAGTTTCACAATCATAAAGAACAACCGGTAATATAACTGTTTTATAAATTCTAACTTTCAGATTTTTTGACAGCAGACTGGATGATAAAAGCTTCTCAACCGAATAATAACACACATTTCCCATATTTATTCTGTGTTTAATTACCTCCCGAGTATCATTTATATTTGTTACTGTTGCTCCAAGATATTTGAACTTCTCCACCTCTTCAAAAGATAAATTTCCAATTTTTATATTTCCATTTCGTACAATGTTCTGGTCACGAGACATAATCATATACTTTGTCTTTTCGGGATTTACTTCCAAACCTATCTCTTTACTTGCTTCCAGTAAAATTCCCGTGTTTTCCCTAATCGTTTGTGGATTTTCTCCTAACATATTCACGTCATCCGCATAGACAAGCAGTTGATGTAACCCGTTCAATTCCAAACCCTCTCTGTTATCCTGGACTTTCCTAATGGCATACTCTAGAGCGAAGTTAAAAAGTAAAGGTGATAGTGCATCTCCTTGCTTTAGCCCGCAGTGAATTGGACACACACAACTGAAAATCTGTTAGTCCCCCTTTACGGGAGGGCACGGAACTGGAAGTCGCTTATATGCAAAATAAATACTTCCCAATATTTTGAAAACTAAAAATTGCGACGGCTTTAAGGTGAAATTTGATATGTGGACCAGCGAACCATGTGAAGTCAAACACCAGAATTTATACCGATAGGGATCGCACTTGTGAGCGAGTTCGATGTCAAAATAAATTAGAGGCGTGCAATCACAGGTTAAATGTTCATTAGAGCGTCGTTGGGATTGAAATATATTAAAATGTAATAAACCTGCAGGCATAATTACCCCACATAAAGGGCAGTTTGTGGATAAAAAACACTTTGTCAACATGAAATATTTACGTACATTTTAGAGGCAAATATTGGTTTGTTTGAAAATATCTGAAACCAGTATTGCTCAAGGTGACTAATTAATAGTGCAATAACAATTTCAATTAAACCGCAAATTAAAACAGCGTTTTCTCAACATTTAAAGAAAAGTGCTTGCGGCCACCATTTGCTGGGACCATGGCATGTATGGCGGTCTGCCTGCACAGAGTTAGACTGAAGGGAATATTGTTCAGCTTATAAAGGATGAGTTTGTAAAGTGCTAGGTGGCCCTAGATACGGCGTTTTTGAACAGGAGATAAAATAAGGCTTTTTTTTAATATAGCATCGTTTCATAGATAGAACATTTATTTATCTATATCTAGTGGCTGGTACGATGATATGCGATCATTACAGATAAAACGGCAATCAAATATGGTAAATAAATAACGAATACAGAAAGGAAACTTGGATTAATATCCCGCCTTCATTGAAGATGCTTGAGCTAAAGAGCACTTTTCCATCAGTAGACTTTACCAGGAGGAGATGGATCTATCTTAGATAGAATATTTAGAACTATAATTTGAAACACATTGATATGTCTTATGGCTTTTAAGGAACCCGAGGTTCATTATTAGGATTATGTTTAGTAATAAAAATGCCAAGGATTATTTTGGCAATACATTCTTGTCAAACATTGAAATGGAAGAGTCAAGAACTTACCAAATTTGCCGTGATGTAAATTATGGTTATAAATAAAACTTTACATGCAAACTTCCGCCCTATACGCCCGCCATTGGTCCCTATCCTAATTAATAATTATTCAATATTTGATTTATTATTATTTTCCGATCTGTCTCAACCTCCCTAAAGGTCTTTTTACCATCTGAATGACACTCTAAGGTGATTTCTGGTTAAATAGTCCGGGCCCAGCCCATCTCAAATGTCTGGATTTGATGTTCCTAATTATGTCAGGTGAAGAATACAATGAGTGCAGTTCTGTGTTGTGTAACTTTCTCCATTCTCCTGTAACTCCATCCCACTTAGCCCCAAATATTTTCCTAAGAACCTTATTCTCAAACACCCTTTAATAATAACTATGTTCCTCTCTGAAAGTGAGACTCAAAGTTTCACAACCATAAAGAATTACCGGTAATATAACTGTTTTATAAATTCTAACTTTCAGAAAACTTTTTGACAGCAGACTATCGTGATAAAATCTTCTCAACCGAATAATTAAAGGCATTTCCCAACATTTATTCTGTATGTTTAATTTCCTCCTCCCGAACATCATTTATAAAACATTTACTGTTGCATTTTAAAAAGTATTTGAACTTCTCCACCTCTTCAAAAGATAAATTTTGAAATTTTTATATTTCCATTTCTACAATATTCTCACTGT
Source organism: Periplaneta americana (assembly GCA_025594305.2). NCBI lineage: Eukaryota > Metazoa > Arthropoda > Insecta > Blattodea > Blattidae > Periplaneta > Periplaneta americana. Next base: position 10,662,893 of record JAJSOF020000001.1, on the reverse strand, counting down.
CACAGACATAATCATATACTTTGTCTTTTCGGATTTCGTGAAACCTATCTCTTTACTTGCTTCAAATAAAATTCCAGTATTTTCTCTAATCGTTTGTGGATTTTCTCCTAACATATTCAAGTCATCCGCATAGACAAGCAGCTGATGTAACCAGTTCCCCGTTCAATTCCAAACCCTCTCTGTTATCCTGGACTTTCCTAATGGCATATTCTAGAGTAAAGTTAAAAAGTAAAGATGATAGCGCATCTCCTTGCTTTAGCCCACAGTGAATTGGAAACGCATCTGACAGAAACTGACCTATACGAACTCTGCTGTACGTTTCACTGAAACACATTTTAATTAATCGAACTAGTTTCTTGGGAATACCAGATTCAATAAGAATATCATATAAAACTTCTCTCTTAACCGAGTCATAGAAACACATTTATATCATTATGTAATTCTTATTATATAGGAGTGCCTTTACGTAATTAGGATTGTAACAATATCAGGACAATATTTTTAAAATTTCATTAATATTTTCTTATAATTGCTTAGAAAATACCCATTCTTACCAGCAGTATCATACTGTGGAGGCATACCTTTGTTTTTTCCATGGCTATTCAACTACGCTCTGTCAACTACTGGGTTATTTAGCGCCGATGGAATTGGTGATAGCGAGATGGTATTTGTCGAGCTATTCATAGAGTCTACTGCAAGAATGATGGATGTCATTTGAAATACATTTTTCAGGAGAAGCAATTGAAAGTTTGAAATGCTTAGCGCTCAAAGCTTAACTGTGATTTTCCGATCATTACTGGACAATGACTATCAGTGTTAATGCCATATAACTCTCTATGTACATTCTATATGTCTTAAGCTATGCATTGACAGTCTTGGTTCATTTTCGACAAGAAAGTGACATCCATCATTCTTGTAGTGGACTCTTCATAACCTCGCATTCGCCTTACAGTTTGGGAAAACCTCGGAAAAATTGAACCAGATAATCAACCCGAGCGTAAATCGAACCCAAACCCGAGCGCAACTTCGGATTAGCAGGAAAATGCGATACCTTTCTTTACAAGATCTTTTCAAAATGGTCTTCATTCGTAGCGACACGGAAGTTGTTCATGCAATTGACGTCCTTTCATATTTTTCTATGGCGTCTCGGATATTTTGCAGTATGAATTAATTAAATAATAATAAGAGAATTAAATCTGGTATATCTACCGTTCAGAAGAGCTACTTACATTCTTAAGGTTAGTGATCTAACTTGTACATTCGGTCATCAAAGGGAGGCATTTGCTTACAAACCACAACCTTTCCAGAGTCATGAAGTATGGACAGGCAAAGAAAGGATGCTATAGGCCTATATGATAATTTACTTGGTATGTTGGAATATTTGGACTGTAATTATTTCAGAAACTGTTCCAAATAATGGATTTGTTTATTTACAGTCTTCATTCCAAATAACGTTATCTTTCATCACCTGGCATTTTGTAATAAGTAAGCAATAAGAAGGATTTATTGAGCAATATTACACATACAGAAGTACTATATTAACAGAAATTTCTCTGAAATCCCATGCACGGGTCTTTGGTCGTACGTGCTGTGTAAAACAAGTCCTACTTTGTAGGTTTCACCCTCCTCCCTAATCTATAGTTAGATCCATTGTAAAACCTCTAGAATCGCTCAGTATAGTGATGCTATTGAACACAGAGTTTCGCTGAATATGTGGTCGGCAATCCATAAGATCCATGTTTGAGATAATTAAGAGAAGGGAAGTGGGTTATTCCTTCTCTGACCAAATGGTGCAAATTCGATCCACAAGTCCTGCAGATACATGGATATGGATATCATTTCCCTTCACACGTTCAGAGTGTGTCATTACTTGTGGATAAATGACTATCGTTTTCTCGTCGGACATGACAGGCCATCTGGCATACCTCGTTCGAAGCAATTACATATTCAGAGCAGTGTGAACAGTTCTGCCGTGACAAATCACTGTGACTGTGTCATTTTTGGAATGCGATGTAATTTTCCGTAGCTATACAAGCTTTTTTCCGAACTAGTTGCGGTTGTAACTAATATAAAGGGCCAACATATTGCGTGTATATGTATGTATGCATTTATTCACACTGCAATGGGTATATACCCGGTGGCAGTGATAACTAATTACACTCAATAATGACAATAATAAACACAATTAATAAAAAATAGAATTAATAATACTGCTATTAATTAATAATTAATAATAATAATAATAATAATAATAATAATAATAATAATAATAATAATAATAATAATAATAATAACAACAGGGAACATCCTTAATTAAATGAAGTACGATCACTTAAAATAACATTTAAAATAAATCTAATTTGTATCTCAAACCTAAGTTCGAACTAAAACCCACGAGTATCATATGTTCATATCTGCACAAGTACCTTTCAACACTACACTCATTTCCCTGTCAACTCACTCACTGCACTGGAACTACGACACATTTCACTGATTATATCCTGATTTCACTAACACTTCAAAACATTTCACTGTTCAAATGCTTTGCACTGCCACTATAAACTATAAAGCTTCACTGACAGGAACACGTTTCACTTACACAACACACTTCACTGACACAACATAATTCTTCACTGATACAACACTTCAATAACAAAATATCATTTACACCCTTTAAATTCTGTGTATAATTACCGTCTTTTTGTAAGGTCCTTAATCCTATTTTTAAATACGTTTTTGGTTGTTGGTAAAGCCTTTAGTAAGTCTGCAGGTAAAGCATTCCAGTCCCTGATAGTACGATTGAGAAAAGAAAACTTTCCAGTGTCCGAGTTATATGTACCGAGTGTTTGAGGAGGAATTGTAAAAATTTTAGGATGGACTGCTCTGAGTAAAAATTTCGTGCAAATATGTGTCCAATTTTGAATGGGTGTGGGGATAGATTTGTTTGAATGTAGCATAACGCGTGTTAAAAATAATGGCGATACGGAAAGACGATTGACTTAACAATTACATTGCTATCTTATTACTTGCATTGCAACAGATCAAAGTAGTGGTTCAAAAATTCCACACCGGCTTCATTGCACTTTTTCGTTCTTTTGACAACGGTAAGTCTTGTGAGAGGCAGCACAATTCATAATGCAAGAGTATTATTCCTTCGGCTATTCAACTGTTCGAAGACAGAACCTCATAAGTGACAACAATAAGGCATCACTTTTTCTGAAGTTAATAGTACGTAGGATAGCAATGGCAAAGAAAGCTTAAAATATAAAAAGGAGCATCTTCTGCGGACCTCCGAAGAAAGAGACTAGTGAAGTGCTTTGTGTGGAGTGTAACATTGTATGGGACAGAAACATGGATATTACGACGAAGTGAAGAGAAGCGAATAGAAGCATTTGAAATGTGGATATGGAGAAGAATGGAGCGTGTGAAATGAACAGACAGAATAAGAAATGAAGCTGTGTTGGAAAGAGTGGGTGAAGAAAGAATGATGCTGAAACTGATCAGAAAGAGAAAAAGGAATTGGTTGGGTCACTGGCTGAGGTAAAACTGCCTACTGAAGGATGCACTGGAAGGAATGGTGAACGGGAGAAGAGTTCGGGGTAGAAGAAGATATCAAATATGATAGACGATATTAAGATGTAATATGGATCATATTCGGAGACTAAGAGGAAGGCAGAAAATAGGAAAGATTGGAGAATGCTAGGTTCGCAGTGAAAGACTTGCCCTTGGGCAGAATACTTATATATGCATGTATGTAGGTATGTACGTATATAGCCTTACTCAAATTCATAAGAGTTCTCATTGTGTCGATAAGTCATTAGATGAAAGTAGGCCTACCAGTTCAAAATAAAAGGTTATAAGTACATAAAATATTTGTGTAATTTTGCTGTGTCACTAATTGTAATTTCTACAGCTGCTGTCAAATGTTTACCAATGAATTTCATATTGCAGGAGGCCAAGACCATACCGATGAGCGAAATATGTGTTGTTAGGAAATTAAATATTTTAATAGTAATATAATAATAATAAACCCGAATAATCAAAATAATAATAATAAATAATAATTAAATATTTTTATTATTATTATTATTATTATTATTATTATTATTATTATTATTATTTGAGAAATAGTCTTACACAATATCACGCAAGTTCTATCTCTCTGGATGTTTTAATCGCGCTATGCGCTAGCAAATTATCGACTAGATGAGAACTCTTTTGATTATTGCCTATGATAATCCGAAGGCTGTCTTGTTTCTGTGAACGGCATTGTTGTCTGACAAAATTCATCAACTGTTGAGTGACATGTTCGCCCTTTATTCACCACGCGCGATCCAAGATTGGCTTCGAGTGACATCTGTATTAAACTCGTTGAATGAGTAATCTAGATTAATTTCGCGCTACAAGCGGAAACCTTTGATACTATCTAAATCCCGGCCGCATTATGTAGAAGACGAAAACCGTTTTCTATTATTAAGCAGTCTCTTTGAATCACAAATGAAATACAAAGGTTACGCTTAACACGCAACTCCATTATGTTCATTGTACTTTGTCACATTGTTTTAATATAGCGTGTATTGTCATTATAAATAATATTATTTACGACATAGGTCCAGTTTCACCAACATGTTAAAACAGTTATATTTATTTAACAAATAATTTAACCAAATACTGTTTCATGAATAGGTTGTTAAGTCCAACAATTTGTTTAAGCGTTTGCTATGAAAACATCAGAATTTCCCCTGTTAAAACCTTAATAAAATTGTTAAAACCTCAATTATGGCTGGTGTAAATTACACTTTAGGAACAGTAAGCGTATTTATAGCCCATCTTTTAAATATAAGTCGTTTGGAAATAGATGTAAGGATTAGTAATTTCTAAAATGTATCTCAGTACGAATTTTTACTGAGACTGACTCCCCAGAACAGAAAAATCTCTCTCTCTCTGTCTCTCTCTCTCTTTACGCCACTGATTCTTTTGAGTCACTAATAGAGGACAATTTTGACATCTCCAAAGCAACCGTGAGTAAAACCGTTCAAAAAGTTTATAATACTGCAGCCAGAATGAGACGAAGATATGTAGCGTTTCCATCAGCAAATGAAGAACGACAGCAAAATATTTCGTTGCTTGAAGTTCTTCTGGTAACCTCCACATGACAATTCAATTCGTTAGCAATCCGCACCCACGAGTTTTTATTTTCATACCGCCTGTTTTCTTCCATTCCAATATATATTTATATTTGGTTACAAATTCCAATAAGAAAAGCTTTTCTGTGTTAGTGCGTAGAATTGAATCCTCCTGTGTTTTTCGCTGTTCACTCCCACAGAAATATATATATATATATATATATATATATATATATATATATATATAATTTGAAGTGGTAATGAAAATTACGGGAAAACGGCTGAACGGATTTTAATAAATGACCCCTCATTTTGAAGCTTGGAACTCAAAGTTTTTCAGAAAAATAGTAGTTTTCAGTGAAATGTCAATTTTTCAACATAATTTTCCTATTTTCCAAAATCCATCTGTCGTCAGTTTTGAAAACTAGCTAATTGCATTCACGGCCGACTTGATGCTTGATGCGAAGTGAGCATCAAGTCGGCCGTGTTGCATTTCAGAATAAAACAAAACACACACTTCATTAAACAATATTACACGAAGGTCATGGTCTGCAAGAATTCTGACATATTTAGAGCTCAAATTAAATTGGTTATTAAAAACTTAACTTACGAAAAGTAATTTACAGGTTCGATTCTGCGGTGTGTAATTTTCTGGGTACAGCTGTGTATTGGATGTTGAAAACTACAAAAATAGAGGTGGTTTGATGGCATTATTACCATTAGAAATGAAATATTATTGTAGTTAATGCCATGATGTGACTATTTTCCATTAATTATACGTATTAATGCTATATTGATGATATGAAAGTGAAAAGTTTTGGGGTTATATAAGTAGATGTAGAGAATAACTTAAATTAGATTTCGATTTCTATATTTTACTGAGTGGCGGCTATATAGTATATGTTACTGAAAGTTATAAAACTGACGTAAGATAATAATATTATTAAAAATCAAATATTTTTATAGTTATTAATCAAGTGGGGTTGGGTCTTTTTCATATATTTAATGGCGGTGTGGTGTAGATATTTATATGCGTGGTTCTCTTCAGTATTGGCTCGAGAGAGAGTATGTTTCATTATTATGGAAGCAAATAACTTACAGATTGTCTGGTATTCTTCTTTAAAAAAAAATATGAAAAATGTTTATTTGAACGTCTAATGAACTTAGTTTGCAATATTTGCTACACAAGCCACTAGTAGTAATATATTTATATTTGGGTATTTTTTTCTCCATAATATTTTCCTTTTCTCTAATGTTTCACTGTCAGAGTAACAAAATCTACATCGACATAAGGCATAGTCCTACTATAATCCCTGTGCTTGTTGTTGCGGCAGATTCGAATTATAACAATGCTATCTTTATTATAGAGAGACCTACCGCCTAGTACCGGCCTTATAATAAAATGAAACCGACACAATATGGAATTTGACTTGTTGTGAAACATACTGAAAATGTTTTTTTGATTATTTTGACAGTTGTACATGTCAGATATTGTTAAATATTATGGATTGTTGATTTTAATTTCATTTTAAGAGCAGTATTCACCCGTTGGTTGGTATGAATTCTGACTTTATTGTGAAACGTCCATTTAATGTTTTGTGTATTTGACAGTTCATATTTTTAATATCAACTTCACATTTGATCCGGTTTCTTTGATATCCTTAAGCGACAGCAAAACTCAAATAATTTTTTAGCAAAATGTCGCGTCGTGATTCTCGCGAGGTTAGTGAAAATTTGACGAGTCTCTTCACAGCCGCAGCGTGACTGTGTTGTCGGGTACATTCTTTTCGGAACTAGATTCATTTTCCACAAATTAGGCTTTCAGGAATAACTCCCTGTAAAGTTAATTTGAATAATTTCGAGGGAAAAATTGTGTAGTCACACAGAGTTTGTGTGCACTCAAATGTTGGTTGCTTGACTGTTGTCAGCCCACTTTGAGGTCTGTGGATATAGAGGGAAAAATTGGATCGGTGTCGGGTAGAGTTCCCGGGTAGCTCAGTGGGAGAGCGTTGGTACGTTTAACCAAAGGTCCCGGGTTCGATACCCGGCCCCGGAACAATTTTTCCCTCGAAATTATTTAGATTCATTTTCCTCTGTAACAATTCAGCTGATAATAATAATAATAATAATAATAATAATAATAATAATAATAATAATAATAATACAAAAAATAACGGCATACTAGCTATCGTATTCACCATCAAACACAATCTCGCTCTCGCGCTTGTGGAATACCCTACCGAGTGACATCAGAGACTGTCGGAATTTAGTAGCGTTCAAAAGCAAACTTATTAAGCATTTTCTTACTGCGTAGAGTAGGTTTAATTTTTACTTAATCAATAAAAGAAATGCTTCTCTCTTCTTAACTTTTACAATAAACTGTCTAGCTTTTATTAATCAGTTAATCTTTCAGTACTTTGATTTTTATTGTATTTGTAAATATCGGTTTGGAAGTAAATAAAAGACAAAGTTGTAATTATGTCTCGTGACCAGAATATTGTACTGGAAATATAAAAATTGTAGATTTATCCTTCGAAGAGGGGGAAAAATTCAAATATCTTGGATGCAACAGTAACAAATATAAATGACACTCAGGTTAAAATTAAAAATAAATAAATAATAGGCTAATGCGTAATTATTATTCACAAAACTCTTATCATCCAGTCTGCTGTCGAAAAATCTGAAAAGAATTTATAAAACAGTTATATTACCGGTTCTTCTGTATGGTTGTGAAACTTGGACTCTCACTCTGAGAGAGGAACATAGGTTCAGGGTGTTTGAGAATAAGGTGCTAAGGAAAATATTTGGGACTAAGCGGGATGAAGTTACAGGAGAATGGAGAAAGTTACACAACACAGAACTGCACGCATTGTATTCTTCACCTGACATAATTAGGAACATTAAATCCAGACGTTTGAGATGGGCAGGGCATGTAGCACGTATGAGCGAATCAGAAATGCATATAGAGTGTTAGTTGGGAGACCGGAGGAAAAAGACCTTTAGGGAGGCCGAGACGTAGATGGGAGGATAATATTAAAATGGATTTGAGGGAGGTGGGGTATGATGATAGAGACTGGATTGATCTTGCACAGGATAGGGACCGCTGGCGGGCTTATGTGAGGGCGGCAATGAACCTTCGGGTTCCTTAAAAGCCATTTGTAAGTAAGTAATACTAATTGTAATTTTAATTGTAATTGTATTCCTAATATTGTAGTTGTAATCCCCTGGTAGAGGAGAAGAGAATGCCTGATGGCCTTATCTCTACCAGGTTAAATAAATAAATAAATAATAATAGGCTAATAATAATAATAATAATACACAAAACTACAAAAAAATGTAAATTGTAAAGAATTTTAATAATACTCCTCCCTTAACAAAATCCTGCGTACGCCACTGGTCGTATGTGTTTAAATACATTCACTTTCAGTTGTACGAAATCCGAGTAAATTCTAAGTGACATCTAGACAACTCGTATTTTCACCCATCATGTTAAAGTGTAAAACGGCTGAACTTATACACTAGGGACAAGTATCATGGTCGTCGAGACAATTTCAAAATCCCCAACAATTAACTGATTATTGGTTTTATTTTTCACATAATTTGCATATGTCTTATTATTGTTATTTTTATCAGAGAGATCATTTTAAATCAGATAATAAATCGGGCAAAACAAGGAAAGATGTTAAAATATGCATTTAAATATGGGAAATAAAAATATATGTATGCATTTAACAGGGAAAACTCTCGAAATATGCATTTATGCAAAATATAGTTGGCTTCATTCGAACGTAAAACTCGTAATACGCAAAGATCTACTTTTACTTACTTACTTACTTACTTACTCACTTACTTAGCCTACTTACAGACGTGGACAAATTATTAGGAAAATTGAAGATTTTTTATTATAAATTTTACAAAATATGAATCTTCAATTTGGACTACAGTTGATATTTTTGCGTATTTCCAAATTATTAGCAAACTGAAGATTTATATAGTATATTTTTACAAAATATGACTCTTCAATTTGGACTACAGTTGATATTTTTGCGTATTTCCAAATTATTAGCAAACTGAAGATTTATATAGTATATTTTTACAAAATATGACTCTTCAATTCAGACTATAATTGTTATTTTTGCATATTTACAAATTATTAGCAAAACTGAAGATTTTTCTTATATATTTTTACAAAATATGAATCTTCAATTTGGACTGCAGTTGATAGTTTGATATTTCCAAATTACTAGCAAAACTAAAGATTTTTATTATATATTTTTACAAAACTGACTCTTCAATTTAAACCGGAGTTAACATTGATATTTACAAATTAATAGGAAACTTGAAGATTTTTATTATATATTTTTACAAAATCTGTCTCTTCAATTTAGACTGGAGTTGAATTTTTACATAATTTGACTCTTCAATATTTATGCAGGTAAATTTTTGCATTTTCTATCTACTGTAATGATAGAAATATGCGAAATAACTGTAGCCTAAATTGAAAAGTAAAATTTTATGAAGAGAATTACCATAAATATTTTTAATTTTGTTAATAATTTGTCCACGTCTGTACTTACTTACTTACTTACTGGCTTTTAAGGAATCCGGAAGTTTATTGCCGCCCGCATATAAGCCCGCCATTGGTCCCTATCCTGAGCAAGATTAATCCAGTCCCTACCATCATATCCCACCTTCCTCAAATTCATTTTTATATTATCTTCCCATCTACGTCTCGGCCTCCCCAAAGGTCTTTTTCCCTCCGGCCTCCCAACTAACACACTATATGCATTTATGGATTCGCCCATACGTGCTACATGCTCTACCCATCTCAAACGTCTGGATTTAATGTTCCTAATTATGTCAGGTGAAGAATATAATGCGTGCAGTTCTGCATTGTGTAACTTTCTCCATTCTCCTGTAACTTCATCCCGCTTAGCCCCAAATATTTTCCTAAGAACCTTATTCTCAAAAACCCTTAATCTCTGTTCCTCTCTCAAAGTGAGAGTCCAAGTTTCACAACAAACAGAACAACCGGTAATATAACTGTTTTATAAATTCTAACTTTCAGATATTTTCACAGCTGACTAGATGACAAAAGCTTCTCAACCGAATAATAACAGGCATTCCCTATATTTATTCTGCGTTTAATTTCTTCCCAAGTGTCATTTATATTTGTTACTGTTGCTCCAAGATATTTGAATTTTTCCACCTCTCCGAAGGATAGATCTCCAATTTTTATATTTCCATGTCGTACAATATTCTGGTCACGAGACATAATCATATACTTAGTCTTTTCGGGATTTACTTTCAACCCTATCGCTTTATTTGCTTCAAGTAGAATTTCCGTGTTTTCCCTAATCGTTTGTGGATTTTCTCCTAACATATTCACGTCATCCGCATAGACAAGAAGATGATGTAACCCGTTCAATTCCAAACCCTGCCTGTTATCCTGAACATTCCTAATGGCATATTCTAGAGCGAAGTTAAAAAGTAAAGGTGATAGTGCATCTCCCTGCTTTAGCCCGCAGTGAATTGGAAAAGCATCAGATAGAAACTGGGCTATACACACTCTGATGTAAGTTTCACTGAGACACATTTTAATTAATCGAACTAGTTTCTTAGGAATACCAAATTCAATAAGAAATATCATATAAAACTTCTTTCTTAACCGAGTCATACTCCTTTTTGAAATCTATGAATAACTGAGGCACTGTACCCTTATACTACCATTTTTTCTCAAGATCTACTGTTACTTTTTCAATATGCCAAGTCAATAAAATATGCAATTGCTTGAAGTCCCGCGGTCTGATTATAAGTGGCATCACATTAATCCTCTTCACAACTGGAAAGAAATTCTTAGTATTTCCTCATAAGTGATGAAATTTAAAACGCTGTGAAATCCTAACGTACATACTTTATGCTGAACTTTGATACTATTGGCATAATTTTCTTGTGTCACGCCAGTTTCAGGTAGCATGGATTGCCCATCACAATTCCTTTCACGGCTGAGTGCGCTACATATCTGCCGTCCATGCTTCACACAGGCTGGTTCTCTTATTTAGAAGTACAGTCCGTCCGCAAACAGACACCGAACTCGTGACTGAGGCATCCGTCACTCGGAAGAGCTATCCAGCTAGCATCTTACGTAATATGTTACTAGTTTTTGTCACGAAGTATGTTAAATCATTCATTTTACTACCAAAGAAATTTCTGTCAGCTGGTGCGTCATTCAGTCGTCAGCTGTCAACTGTTTCACCCACATTCCAATAAAATAAAGCGCGTGTCCAACAAACACTCACGTTGTTATGGTTACGCATTAACAATATCCGACGCGGAACGTAAAGACTGAGGCTGAGGATTTGTTCAGGCCCTTGTCTGCCAATCAGTCAGCCTGTGTATCTGTCCAAGACAATTGAACAAGTTTGTTATGTCATTCAACTCGTTTCTTTACCAGTCTGTAACTCCGAATTAATTGCCCAATTCTTAGACACGCTGTTAACTAATCTGTTTGAAACTGTCTGTCAGTGACTATCTCTCAGGCATTTTTTCATTTACATTAGTGAATGTTAGTGTAAATGACTTTTAGTTTCTGGCCACAGCTCATGTTACTGCTTAGGTCAGTTATGTCAAAGCAAGCGCATTTTTCTGACCTTGACGTCGTGCGCGGGCAGCAAGCGCTAAGTATGGTAAGAGGCAGGGTTGTGTATATGAATAAGCAACCTGTTGGATTAAGAAAACAGTGGTGCACAAACTTCAAACAGAACGTGAAATTTTATGTCGTTATTTTTATATGGCTTATTTCTGTTTAATATTATCTATATTGTCTGTAAAATAAAAGTACTAACACTGATTTCTTAAATCTTAATAACATAATAGAGAGTTAAGAATGAATATTCACTTAAATTCAATAGTAGCCTAGTATAATATTATACTGTATTAAGTGGATGAAACACATCATTCATAAAGAAAGTGATATTCCAAGGAAAGAGATTGAGTATGACATGATAAGTTGGAATTTATATTGATGGTATATTTAGCCTTACAAAAGTAATCAATAAGCTAATCAAAACAATATTACAGTACAAAGCAAAGTTACCTAGGTACTGTATCTGTTTTAAGTGTAACTAATATTACATAACAAAACTCTTATCGCATTATGCTTTTAAGGTGATATTTGTGAGCAACTTCCTGTCGTCAGAATATTAAGTTATTTTCTCGAAATCTGCTGAAGCTATAGAGCTGACATTTTTACAACACATGGGCACGTATATTTTGCTTATGATGTAAGAGTAGTTGCTTTGTTAATTCATTTCCTTACAAACAATTTCCATGCGAATATTTTCAAAATTTTCAACACACTATCTTCAGTAACCTACGTATATACGGTATATTAGATTTACGAAAACATTCTGTAAGGCTACTAAATAAATAGACCTACGAGTATACCTGAAAATTTCACTTTTCTATACGAAAAGTTGAGAAGATATTTCTTTTGAATAAAAAAATCAAACTTGTGATAAATGAGCATTAAAATTAAAACTTACATTCTTATAATGCACTTATACTTCTCAGGCAAATCTAAAAATTACCATGGATACAGTTTTAATAAGTTCTCTTCCCTTTATCCATTGAATCAGTGCTGGCCATCCCTGAATATAGCTCGACCAAGCGGCATATACCACCTCTTTCGTCTGTCTCTTTCCTTTCCGTTGTAAAGCGCTCAGGCTCTCTTGAGCTCTAAAGCGCGCGCTTGCTCCTGTGGGCATCAATTCACATGCCTGGCTTAGGCTATAGCACACCGCAGGTATTTGAAGCTGTCCTCTTGATCTACTGTCTCATTTAGAATTCGCAAGTTTACCGTCTTTTCACATTATATATGAGTTATTAATTGTGTTTGTCATTTAGTGTATCAGTTACTGTTAGCTGCTGTCTCAGTTTCTGTTGATCACTTCGTCATTTAGTCTCTGAGGGTGCTATTCATAGACATTTCGCAGCACGCGCTACGAGCGTACTAAGCTAGCCCCGGCTATCCACTGGTTACTAGTACAGAACTCAAGTCATATCCTATTGCTAACACTGGTTTATGAATACGAAAAACACTGATCATCCACCGGAAACCCGCGCTAAAAATGTCTATGAATACGGCCCTTAGTCTCTGTTGCTTACTGATGATCAGTGAAGCAGTCTGTAGGCTATATGCCTCTTTCTTAGTCAGCGTCTGTGTTATATTGTCGTCTGCATTGTACTTGTTCATTTCTGATTGTGCATTCTACGGTTTGTCAGGCTCTATGTCATTACTCATCATTTTCGCCACCGCTGATGCAATGTGATCTTTCAATTCATTCGGTCACCAAGAAGAAAGGCACTTCTAAATTGCGACTGGCATAATGGAGAGCCTGGAACATAAATCGTAAGTAACTTGAGGGAACAGTGGCATGCTAAGAAGCTTTATCCCCACGCCCCCTATGCTGCCAGTTTCTTTATATTGCACACCACCAGTAGTTCAGGCTTCGTGGAGTGTATTTCTTAAGAGCGTCTGACAAAAGAAGCAAAAAGTAACCTAGAAATCTCCTTTTCCAAGAATAGAGCTGATGTTATATAGCTGTAATTTGTTGTTGCGAGGAGCAACTGTTAAAAATACACGAGATGTACAAAAAATCTTGAAATTGTCGCGGCCTTCCATACGAAGAAGAGAACTGGCCTGAAGATAATGGACTCGTGTGCTGCATTAAGTCGAGTATCTTAATATGGGTTACACGAGACGTGAGTAGTAAAACAGTCATTGATTTACTTGCTCTCGCAAATCAATAAATCCTTGATTTTATATTTGTGTCATATCCGTACATGGAAGCGTCGTCTGCTAAGGTCCACTTCAGAGTTCAAAGAAGTATGGCAGGCATTAGAGGTCCGCATCGGACGTTTTCGCTCGAGTAGTTCGTTCGTAGCATAATCCGATAGGTAGCGCACATGCATGATGGGTAAAATTGTCGCGAGCGATAAATCCTCGAACAGTATAAGCCGAGCGTTAGACATTCGTTCTTGTTACAGTGATGAACTATGTAGTGACATCATAGATGTTTATCATTTCAAAACTTTGCAGTGTTTAAGGGAACCCGTATGTTAAAATTGACCAAAATATCGATTTTTAGATTTTTACTTAATATTATTTCTTATTCAATTCTGAACAGATTGATATATACAATATTAGCGGTGGGACCTTTTTCAATGACTTTTTATGACTAAATCGCTGAGTGTGCGTGGGTATTTAAATGCACGCTAGCGTCACGCTGCCACTTCTGTAGTTCGTTCGACTGCAGTCTGTTTCTATCATTATTTTCTCCTTGAATTCATGTAAGAAGAAGAAGAAGAAGAAGAAAACATGTAAAAGACGAAAATTGTGTTGGCTACTCTGTTCTGCAATAGTGAAGACTATGGAAATGTTTGAAAACATTAGTTCCAGGAGAGGGTTGGCAACAAAAATAAATTTACATTGCAGTAATTGTGAAAGTGTAAAGTCCACAATGACATCTGCAATGAACAGAAATAGGCTGTACAATGTAAGTACAAGACTTGTATATATTATGCGAAGCATTGGTAAGGGCAGACAGGCTGCAGAAACTTTTTGTGCTATTATGAATCTTACTCCTCCACCTGCTAGGTTTGGCAGAGAAGTTTTCTTTATAAAAGAATTCCTCTCTGAAATTGTAGAAGCCTCAATGAGACAAGCTGCAATGGAAACTGTGGAGTTGAATGGTGACAACAGAGACATATGTGGGGCTTTCGATGGCAGTTGGCAAAAGTGAGAGCACTCAATGGTGTTGTCACTGCAACATCATTACTCGCTGGCAAGGTGTTGGCAGTGGAAATATTGACAAAATATTCTCAGACATGTTGACAGGGAAAGGGAACTGTACATAAATGTACAAAAAACTATAAAGTTTATAGTGGAGGACTGGAGGTGCAAGATGCATTGAACATTTTTAGACAGTCTGAGGATTCTCTGAATATTCTGTATGTGCAATATCTTTGTGATCGTGACAGCAAGGGTTTCAAAAAGGTACAAGAAGACAAGCCCTGTGGGGAAGGGGTAGAAATTGAAAAACTTGAATGCATAGGCCACGTTCACAAGAGAATGGGAGCACGACTGGGGAGACTCAAGAAGGAACTAAAGGGGATAAAACTGGATGATGGCAAGACACTCGCTGGAGCGGGTCATTTGACGAATACAAAAATTGATCTCTTTCAGACCTACTATGGCTTAGCCATTAGAAGGAACACAGGGAATGTGGAAGAAATGAGGAAGAGTGTATGGGTTACATACTTCCATAAAATTTCAACCAACGAGAAACCATACCATCAACTCTGTCCCAAAGGTCTGGATTTGTGGTGCGGTTATAATAAGGCACAAGCTCAAAATGTAGTATATGATCACAAACATTCCCTACCAGAAGCTGTCATGTTGAAGGTAAATCCAATATTCAGAGATCTTGCTGACAAGAAGCTGGTAGAGGAATGTACATCCGGCTGCACCCAAAACCCCAATGAAAGTTTCAACAACTCTATATGGGAGAGATTGCCAAAGGCAGTGTTTGTGGGTCTGAATGTCCTCAAGACTGGTGTCTTGGATGCTGTTATCACTTTCAATGATGGCAGTAGCAGCAGATAGAAAGTTCTGGAATTGATGGAGATAAAACCAGAATGCAATATGGAACATGAGCTATATGCCATCAAAGTCCGAAGAGTAAAAGAAGGTGAGAAAGTGGTGCAAACCCAATCAAAAGAGCATAGGACTGCAAAGGGGAACCAGAAAAGAAGACGAGAAGAAGTAGAAAAGGAAAAGGAAGATGATTACAATCCAGGGATGCATTGAAACTACAGTAACTGTAAGTTTGAACTTTATCCACTGTTTTCTTAAAACTACATTTTTTATAATTTAGGTACACTTTTCTAAAAAACTATTGCAGCTATCAGTCTGAAATTTGGAACAGTGCTTTATTATTGTATTAGTAATTGTTTGCTACGACAATTACTGTTCTAGCATTGTTAGTTCCATTATCAGTAACACAGGATTGATTGTTTTTCTATGTAAATTAATTATAAAAAATGAAATTGATTTAAATAATGTAAGAAATAAGACAGCAGACTAGCAGAGGTAGCAATTTATAGCCCAAAGCGTTATTACTAGCCCTCCAAAGTTTCAAGTCTCTAGACTTAATACATTCTTTGAAATGTGTACCTATCAAATTGATTATGTATAATTAATTAGCATAATTTAGATCTGAATTATTCCAAAACTACTATGTCGTTTTATATGCAATTTTAAATTATGTTTTCTCCTACTTTGAAGAACGAGTGTTCAAAATTTTATCTCATTATGTGTAAAAACAGCCTAGTTACTTACAAATACGTAAATGCATGAAAATCTAAAATTTTAACATACGGGTTCCCTTAACTAACCTCTCCATAGTACAACTACAAAACTTCCTTTAAAATGTAATATAAATGTTGTAGGTAAATGTTCCCCCCCCACACAGCAGTGATTTTGTTTTTGCCACATCTGATAGATGTTATTGGATGTAAATGTAATTATTATAAACGGAGAACACAATCACGATAATGCAAGAACTGTATCAAGTTTTCTAGTAGTAGTAGTAATAATAATAATAATAATCTCTAATAATTAGTGTATCAATCTTTGCGTCTGTAACAGTTGTGCAGCATGATTATTCGTTTTATTATATTTTCTGTGACGTTATCTCTGTACTAATATTGTTATTAATCTACTGCTATATCAATAATATTTTGTAAAACGTTTCTACATTGTCGCAGTATATAGGCGGAACACTATGTATGGACCTATCATATTATATATGTGGTAAATCAAATATTGAATAATTATTAATTAGGAATAATAACTGTATATCGAAGTTTTTCATACTATTTTATTTATAACTTCATGTTCCTGTTTTGGTACGTTCCATTAAACGTTTGTCATAAACGCAGAAAATAAAGCCTTATTTTTACCGTGTGAGCAAAACATATGTGTATCTTATCTGTCGCCTTCCATACAAGATAAGACATGTCGGTGAGATGACCTTGTACTGTGCTTCTATTTATTACGAGCGTATCACGACCGATCGTATCTCACTCAAGCGTGCGACACTCGACCGAGTTCAAGCGAGCGATTTAACTCCAATGCAGCGCTCTGGCAGGCAGATTTACAAGCAGATAGGCCCTCGCAGCAGTAATTTTATAGAAGACGCTACCTGGGAAAGTGTTATCAGTACAAGATGTTCACACAATAAAGTTGATGCAGATTTTAGCGGGACGTTTAATTCGCGCGTTAATTAGTATAAAACTGACAATAAATTGAGGTTCAGAAAACGATAGCTTTCAAATTATAAGCGATATTTGTATTTGGCGAGAAAAACAGGTAAAGGTAGCTACAGTTATTCGAATATACAGGAGAAAACTGAATTTGTTTACGTCTTGCGCAAAGATTGGACACTGCTTCACAGTATTACAATTCTGGACCAATGAATAAGTCAAATTGACACTGTCTGTCAGCAGATCTGTCAGCGCCTGCTGAATTGACAGCTTGAGCAATAATAGTGGAGGTCTTGTACTCCGTACAAGCTTGTACTCTGCATCTGAAGTAAGACAACTTGCTGTGTCACAATGTTCCTGTGTTGTAAGCGTTGCTTACGAGATTATACAAGCTGGCGCATAGAGCTTGAAAACGAGTCTGAAGTGGTTCCCTCGTAATGCCAATTCCGCCTCTCGGAGCGCTGTTCTGCCCTATATATTCATAGCAGAACATTTAAAAGACATTGACATTTGGGACATTTAAAGGACTCATCATTGCTTATTAAATGCTTCGTACAATATTTTATGGACAATAGACGTAATTTGCAAACTTCTACTCCTCAATTATATTACAATAAAAGGTGTCATTCTTGATATTAAAACATATTACATATAAACTGAGGGACTGTCTGCTCTGTACTTCAGTTCATACACCAAACATTTCCGGAAATAAATTAACTTGACATCTTACATATACGCACTATAGCCTACCCTTTTCACCTAATATTATTAATATTGTTATTAAATAAGATATTGCAACTAATTAAGGTACTGCATTATCTTTAATTTCCTGAATTCATAATTACGCATTTGCAAGAAGGCCTAACTTTTCCCTCTTTTTTTAAAAAATACGGACGTCACAATAACTGAGAAGTATAATTATTGCGCGGTTTTTTCTTGCAGTGGTGAAAACATTTCTATAGGCCTACTGATTAATCTATTCAGCATAGTAATAGTAAACGCTGTAGTATTTTAGTGCGTGTACGCCTACTTAGCTCTTGTAAAACGAAATTTTCACTTTCACTTTCAACGGAACACTCACTTATATTCAGTTCTTGTATCTTGCAGTAAATTATCATTTGTGATCATCTTTCCAATATAACCTCCCATTGAAACGACCACTTAAAATCATGAGCTAGAATTTATTATTTTAAGAACATTTCCACGTACATACTGTTATAATTGTTATGAACCACAATACAAAAGACAACACTGTGAAATTGGATTAATTTACCAAGATCAACATCAATACCGGTAGTATAAAATCACATATAGGCCTAGGCTATATTATTTCATTACTTTATGGTCTTAATTAGAAGAATTAATTTTGAAGAATTTACAAATATGCTCAAATAATTTATGACACCTCTTATAGAAATGTAAAAATATGTATGTACATTTTGAAACAATGGGTATAGCACCACTTGAAAATGTTGAGCACTTTAACAGTAACTTGTAAATTGTTCCATCACGTTGTCTATAGTGTTCATTTAATGTAGCACTTTTAGAATGAACGTGGTTCACATACATAAGAAGAAATGACGATGGAATGAGTCGAAGACATACAGTTTTCTTTAATTTTTAGCAAATGATGAAGTTGAATATATACTGTTACTTCATATCTTAACATAAGTAGAGTTGCCACCATAGATGTAACACCTCCGTAACACCTGAAATGAATATAAAATAAATTAATGTATTGGTAATGATACAAGAATAAAAAGAAATTAGGCTAGACATAACCTCGCAAAATTACAAACACATGCTAAAAAAAAAAAAAAAAGAACTTTACGTATCCGTATATAATAAAACTAGATATTCTAGATATAATTTGACTCACACGATAACCACCTCAGCCTATTTCGCAGCAGCCATTAGTTACCAGTTTGAGGTGCATTACCTAATCTCATACTAACCTTGTTAAGTTCTCTTACCTAATTCACTGATAATTACGTAACAATACACAGGTCTAAAATACAGACAAATACACATTAATTACCTAATAAGCACAGCATGAAAATAATTCATTACTTTTGTCGGTATTTTCTAAAAGAGAAAGTGAAAACAGTAACAACATTATCTTCAATGTTTACATCACGTCGTTCACATTTTCATTAGGCCTATATCAGTAATGCTCGGTAAGTGAAACAATGCATGAAATATTTTACATTTCGGGTCACATCATTCGAGAGTCGGAAAATGCAATTCGCCACTTTTAACATAGCATTGCTTGTTATATGAGAGAACTTTGACATTTACCTTAACCTATAAATATACGACCTGTTGGTACAGAGTTCTTCACAAGGCAAAACACAGACAATTTTCGAATATAACTTAGCTGAACAAACTTCAAATAACACTGTAATATGCTTGGCATATTTGTAATATTCATACTCAATGAGTAATGCACAATTAATCGAACTATTTTCACGATGCACAATGCTTTGTAATGGTACTATTCATCATTTCATAGGGCAGAGAGGCGAACCTAGCGGCAGAAATTGTCATGACTCACAGAGACCTACTCTCGATCGTGCTATGCGCCAGCTTGTGTAATCACGTAAGCAACGGTTGTAAGAGTCGGGGTGGTCTCGCCCGATGACCCTGGCACTGTTACGCAACCCGTGGGTGGGTTGCAGACCTTATTATCCCGCATCTGTTCTGCAATACACATTCATGACCCGCACTCTGCGACTAGCGGTTCGATTTCTGCAGGAGTCACTATGCTAACCTGGCAGACCTGCTCCAATTCACGTAACCTACAATACACGGCAATAACTGTACAAAGAGGTTACATACATATATATACATACACACATACATACATATATACATACTAATATAGTGAAAAAAGAAGTTATTTCTGTCATTCTTAGCAATAATAGGCGATTCTGCTAGGTGAAAAGCTATAGTCCCGATGCTGTTATTCCTGGCGTGACTCCCCTCTTTGCTTACGTCTTTGAAAGTGAAGGCTTTATAAATTCGAGGTAGGTAGTATCGTTCGCCATTTTTCCATTTTTGTTCTTTCGTTGCCGAGCTACCAGACGAGGGATCTATTAGCCACACCGTTAAACATTATCATGTCGTAGCTCCTATGATAATAAATGAAACGCTCTGTAATTCAGCAAATAATTGAGCGGCAAATAACGTCTTTGTGTGCTTTCTGCGAACGCCAACGAAAGAGCTAAAATGGCAGGCGGTTATACTAAGTATTTATCGAGCCTTAAGAAATGAATCAGCGAATCACAAGACGCACACGTTTAAATGTAGCCGACTTGCGACGCGATTGGCTGCTGGAAATTAGAGCGACGGGACTATAACTTTATTTTTCTCCATGCTTAACCGATGACAATGATTTGCTTCATCAAAATATGTGCTAAGGACCGATGTCTTCCTTGAGAGGGCAGTGCATTGTAGAGCAGGCACAGGCTTCTAAAAGGGCTTTATTCCAAAATTACAATATCAGTCATAACTCCATAAAAATGGCCTTATTTGAGGAATAGGGCCACTTCAAAAGTAGTGTGAATATTGTGACTCTTGTGTACATCGTAATAAATGTCTTTCTCGTGTTAAATTCTATTGTACCTTCGGCCTGGTATGGGCCTTCTTCAGAACTCGTTGCTGCTGGTCTTGGCGCCTTTTGTTTTCTTTCCTGACCAGCAACAACCAGTTCTGAAGAATGCCTATACCAGACAGAACATGTTAACCAGGTACGATAGAATTTAAAACGAGAAAGACATATAATACACATTCCGAAGTTATGTAGTATTAAAAGTTGTGTAATCAAGATGTATATGTGTAATAAATGCATGGAATAATGGCAATACTTAACAGATATTGTATGTGTATACAAATGAGAAGAATACGATAACGATATTAACTGATTTATCAAAAAATGATTGAGAAATGACTGATTCAGTTATGATTGCTATAATCCAAAATTATGGCACGTAGCCTATCTATTAACATCCAAGGACACATACTGGTGATGACAGGTACAAACTGTAATACAGGAATTAAAAAGCACTTAGCATTACAAAATTAAAATTCTAGACTTCATTGATCATAGTGGCATCATAAAAAAACTTGCATAGTTTTTTTCTGTATCTATCAGTGGTGTCCAAAGAGCGCATCCTGATTAATGCAAAATGCTACCCGCTCAACATAGAGAGTGAGCTGTTGGTAGAGGAAGGCGAAGGGAGTGGCAGTCCTATCTCAGAGCGCATTGGAGGCTGCGACAATGTGTTTAAATAATAACTTAAGAAAATAGACACAGATTTATCCTCATTAACTCCTTGGATGAAGATGCCTAATAGAGATTTGTCGTTTCTGTTTATATTTTCGACCAATGCCAGTAAATTTCCAAGTGGATAATTTCATTTACTATTTCAGTTTGAACTAATTTTGCAACCTTGTCTATCCTCCTATGAATTGTATTTGGAGTAGTTTTTGCTGACAACGAAATGTTTCTACCCCCACCCCCACGTTCACTGCGGGTTCGCTCGCCTGTATTGTGTATTCCGGTTTTCAGTGGTGTTCATGCTAGTGTAGCATCTGCACCGTCATCACAAATTGGAACTGATTTACAATGTATGCAAATATTTCAGAGATGCAGCGACACGCCACTGTTCATAGGAATGCTAGCTCTATCTTGTATAGGCCTACATACTGGCTAACATAAAACTGGAATTGGGATAAAACAGGGCTACTGGCTACGAACAAACTCCAAAATGAGATGGCATTAATGGAATAGAATGTCATTTTCTTAAAATAGTGAACTTTTCTCAACATACTGTAGTACTTCAGTAACATCCATTATGCTGTATTTTACCAATTCTCCTTCTATAAAACTCATAATTGATTTTCCGGGATTTATAGGAAGCATTTAGCTGTACAGAAGCTGTTTTCGTTTAAGACATTGGCTAATTGTGTTGTTTTTTGTGCGTATTTCCTTGTTTTTTAAATTTCTCAAAAGATTAACACCATTTTCCAAGAAATAATACAAAAATACCATAGTTATAGTGCCATTATTTAAAATGCAGTAATTGCAGACTTAAAACGAATTACAATTTAGACACGTTTAATTAGATAGAATATTAAATTTTATATTTGATGTTTGTCAGCCAACTTTACATTTCATAGTTATGATGGACCTTTACATTTCTGCTTTTCGATCCACCATCTCTTTAATATTCTACAGTATATCCCACTCTTTTATGTTAATATATTCCTTTATCAAGCATTCCAGATCACTTCCTATTCTTCTGCTTTAACAGAATTCCTATCTATCCTCTTCTATTATCTCTCAGACCTGGATTGTATCCCATGTCTGGCTTCCCTATTAGATATTGTACAGGGACATCATTTTATTTTTACTAACATTTTTAATATTAACCTATCTATACCTTTAGAGAACCGAAACACCGCTTGCTCCCCCTCCAAGACTGGAGTTCGATGATACTGGCGTAAAACACAAATCACTCTACTAGGTATAGGAAGGAAGAAAAGTAGGTCATTCATTTACGTAAACTAGGAAATATCGCGATTTTGAGTTTGATAATTTTCATTAGGTTTTTCTTTAATCAAAGTACAGTACTGTATTAAGAATAAGTGTTTTTACTCACGAAGTGAGTTATCCATGCGAACGTATTCATTATGCAGTGTATATTATACTGTCTACAGCACATTAGCGTACAATATAGAGAAAGAAGTTAAATTGAAAAGTAATCATAATATGAATATTTAAACACAATTTTGAAAATGGTGGCCGTTCATTTCGATACAGGCTTCAGTTCTTTTGTGCATATTATCGCACTATAGACTATTGTACCTAATCCCAATTACCAGTTTCGTCCTTAGTACTAGTAACTCATGTTCAAATAATTCTGTACCTACTCTACGTACTGTAAATTCAATCTTCACTTCTGCCCGATCCGAAAATATAAAATTACTCAGACATGCTATCTACTGTCCGTCCAAGTGGTTATGCCGCAGGATTGTAGAAAGGAGGAAATCACGTGACAGTTAATTACTTAACGAGGCCCTTTTATTTAAGTTAAATTAAACAGCTGTATAATATTACGTAAACGTCCAATTCCTAATAGAAATTAATGTTTTCAGAAAAGAGCTAAGACAGCCCAGCTATTACAGGGAGGCGAGCAGAAGCAGGTGGGAGAAATCGGGATGCGACGTAGGCAAACGGACAGTACCTGTGCGAAAATATGATTCAATATTGGAAGCTCTTTCGTCACTGGAAAACGCGAACATATTTCTGGAACGTACTGTACTCAGTAACTCAGCACTGCTTACTATCTGCGGTCTTGGTTCTGTGTGGAGTTGGAACTTCATTAGTAGAAGGGGTGGGAGTGAAGTACATTCAAAAACTCAGGTACAATAAAAATTGAAGTAAAAATAAAATGATGTCCCTGTATATTCCTTTCCTTAATAATTATCATTATTTATTCGTCGTCCGTCTGTTGCCCTCATTGAACTATTGCAGTGGGAAGCGTTGCTAAATAAATCAAAACCGCGCGAAGTGTGCTCAGCTGTCTACATGCAGTTCAGAACTTTTTGTAAACGAGGACGGCGGCAATGAACACAATGCTTACGTTCATAAACACATCGTGACATAATCTATAGGCATGTGTTAAAATGCCGTTCGTATCGTATTCAATGCTTATGTTCATAAACATATCGTGACATAATCTATAGGCATGTGTTAAAATGCCGTTCGTATCGTATTCAATGCTTACGTTCATAAACACATCGTGACATAATCTATAGGCATGTGTTAAAATGCCGTTCGTATCGTATTCAATGCTTATGTTCATAAACACTTCGTGACATAATCTATAGGCATGTGTTAAAATGCCGTTCGTATCGTATTCAATGCTTATGTTCATAAACACATCGTGACATAATCTATAGGCATGTGTTAAAATGCCGTTCGTATCGTATTCAATGCTTATGTTCATAAACACATCGTGACATAATCTATAGGCATGTGTTAAAATGCCGTTCGTATCGTATTTAGTTTGTTCGCGTGTCAAATAAGTTGGTGCATACAATAACCATAATTGAAAATATCCTATAATCTGCACTGACGGGTTACAATTATGTAATAAAGATAATATCAAATTATCAAGTTAGCTCTATTGATCTAATATAAAACCAACATGAAGAAGTATTATTACGAAAGGATCTGACGAAATAACAACCCATTTTGCCACAGTTTGTTAGAGTTTTCATAAAGGTAGTTGCATTAACTACTGTTATTTTACCATTTAACAATCCAACAAGCAGCTGATGACCTCGTCACGTACAGAGTCAGAGCCTTCTTTAGTTACAAGCCGGAGCCATACGTCGGCAACACTGTAATTAACTGTCACCCGGAGGCCGACCGTACAGGACACGTGTTTGTGCTAATGCCTATTTTCAATGTAAATTAATGTTACAATATAAGTGTGTGTCAATGGAATTATGTTCGCGTTGTACCAAAAATTAATTGTTGATGTATTATAAACTAAATGCTTGTTGGTGATGAAAGACAAGACAATAAATGAAAATATGGCTGCAGTCTTTGGGAATTTTTACGGTTATTGATGACAAAGTAATTGACTATTCTACTAAATATTAAATATTGTATAACTACATTTTTATAGTCTTATTTGTGGTTTGTGTATCAGAATTCTAGTCAAATTGTTGGGTCTCGCCTGCTATATCAATAAAGTTACGCCGTTGGTTTTCAAGTTCATTGTAAACAGCTGTTTGTGATCCCATAAATGTTGCAGTTTTGTTGAAGATTCGGAATGCCTGCTATACGTCAGAACTACCTATAATTTGTAGATGCATATAATCACTTTGTTGGTTTTCAAGGTTTGTTTATTAATATTATTTATTTTGTAATCAATTAGGTATAAACATGTTTTTCACTTCGTATTTTTTTAGAGGATTTAAAGTTCACTGAGTTTACGCTAATTCACACATACATGTACTTAATAGATAATGTTGCGTTTTGTTACGTATTATGTTGAAGGTATGTTTTTTTTTTTTTTTTCATTTTTTCATAGATTCTTTTACTTGGCTTAACTTTATTTACATCCTCATACTTTTATTATAATAGGTATGTCAATAGTTTCTTCTGTTTAAATTTTATTTTAGGCCTATTAATTTACATTCTTAGCTTGTTTTCTGTAGTTATATTTATTTAAAATTATATTTTAAAAAGTTTATAACAAATAATTTAGGATAATAGTGTTGTTATGGTGACTGGCCAGGTTCAAACTAAAACTGGCTTCCTGGACATCTGAAATATTTATAGAAAAGCACGACATAATCACATGAAATTAAAATGCATGATATCCTACACCTTTCACATCAGAGGTGAAACATCATTAAGTCGCAAAACATTGTCAATTTACTAGCCACAAATTTGTTAACTGAATGGAACTTAAGAATACTGCGTAGGAACTTACGTCTTTATTGCATTATTGATTTTATTATTTTCGGTGCAAGGAATATTGTTTTATTTATTTATTTATTTATTTATTTATTTATTTATTTATTTATTTATTTATTTATGTATTTATTTACTTCGTACTATCAATAAAAACATGTTTTTTTGTAATTATTTTAAGTGGCAGCCTTTGTATGTAAGTAGCCTACTTACGCCGTATTCTGAAGTATAGCTAATTGATCGCAATAAAACAATATTTTCGAACCCGTAATAATTTACATCGCTACTCTGAATCTTGATCTTACCTTTGTGCACGAAGTAATATTGAAAAAATACGCGTTACGTATAACGAAAGCAATGAGCAAACACAATATCACTCTAAAATCTCCCGCCTCCACTCTGCGTTGCCAAACCTACCCATGCTTCGGCTTGTAACTAAAGAAGGCTCTGGTACAGTATGTTGAATAGAAAGTGCTGGAATTTGGGGAATAAATGTGGGTGTTGGAATGCATAATTATAATATGTTTAAAGACTTTCGAAAGAATCCGATTTCGTTGTTGTGTTGCGAATGTATTAATATGTATTCTTACTTCATTTCGTTGAACTATTGATGCCGCACGTGACTCTACATCGGAGCAACGATGATGATGATGATGATGATGATGATGAAAGAAGGAACATGTAATTATGATGACGAAATGACTTCGAGGTTCAACGCCGAAAGTTACTCAGGAATTCTGCTTGAATTGGTTGAGGGAAACCTCGGAAAAACCTCAACCAGGTAACTTGTCCTAATCAGGATTTGAACCCGACCCCACTCGTTTCATGGTGAGACATATTAACCGTTACTTCACGGCGATGGACTCTTAAGTCGTCTTCTAGGCCTAATAGTTGAAGAGTATATTTTTGTAATTATCGTCCACTTTCCATAGCAATAATTCTCCATAATTACAACAAATCTATGATGATAAAATATTTGTTAGAGAATTTTTACAGCTGACAGAGGTTTCCTGTGAATTTCATTAGGAAAATAAATTGTACCTAGCATTCTGGGTATAGATGCATTATAGGGGCCAATCTCCTTATTGGTTGAATGGTATGAATGTTACTATCGATATGTATTGTTATAATCGATATAAAATATTTTGTCAACTTTTAAATTCACAGTCAGTTTTATATTGTTGACTTGTAGCCTACTTCAAAATGGAAATAACGATAGTAGCAGTAAAATGTATTTTCCCTGGACCAAAAATGTAATACAAACTGACTAAAATCACGTCTAGTAACAAACTATTTAAATAGTTTTTATTAATTTTTTAATTTGGTAACATTTAATGCTTATCGAATATCGAATCGAATCCTAAAAACGATAATCGAACCGTTACTTCCGCTGACCTTTTTTTCGTATAATGTGTGATGGGTGGCCCCTATAATGCATCTGTTCCGCATTCTGCATTGGTCATTCTAATAACACACTATCTTGGGGTATTTTAAAACAATTAAGCGATCAATGTGTTATAATATACCTCTCTCTCTCTCTCTCTCTCTCTATATATATATATATATATATATATATATATATATATAATCACGGCCGACTTGATGTTCCCTTCGCTTTTTTCTATACGGCCTTGACAATAGTAATATTTTCTTGAAATTGGATAATTTCTCAATTCCACCACGAGGCGCTGTCTGCCAAGCTCTGGTGTCCACAGAAGAAATAATCAATATGAATTAAAATAAATGATTAAAGAGTAATAATAACACTTACAAATAATAAATAAGAAAATAATAAGTATTTTCATGTTTAGTTCTGTTAATTATGGTAAAAGCGTGAGTTTAAAAGCAGGAAGGTACCACATAGTAACCTGTTCAGTTTAAATAACATGATGACAGAGGCGTAATTTTGTAGTTCATTCGCTGGGTAGCACCCCTAGGCTAAACTGCGATGTTTCAAAGTAATCACTTGGGTAATTATTTACCATAACTTGTACTGAGTTTTATAATTTCACTCATTGCACTGATACATTCCACTTGATATTGCAGATTCAAGAATCATAGTTTCAAGATTTTGCGACTCAGTGGATTATAAGCCGCATTCCTCGAAGGAACAAGGTTTTCAGTTGAAGCTGCTGCAATGTTATCTAGAAGCGGCCTAACAAATTTCACAGTAATGATATTAGCAAGTCCGTTTTGGCCGTCTTCATCACAAATTGGCATTGCAAGAGAGGGCATCTACACAGTAACGGCTCAATTTTTGAACACAAATTTTCTAATATATTCTTGTTTGGTATTCTCTTTCGATGATTAAGCAGCTGATCTAGAATCAATTTTGCATGAATACTGCCTTCACCGGCCTCTTTCCATACATTTTCTTGTTCTTTATGTGACGGATCTCTTTCAATTAGTTGGAGTTTTTCGGTTGTTTTCGTTATCTCATCTTGCTTCTCTTCTAACACCTGATTAACTTAAGTTGTGTAATTTTCACATGCAATCTGTTAATTATTTCTTTTTAGCGCCACAAAGTTGACAACGTCTGTTTGCGTCGCTTTATGATAATTTTCAACTGGCAAGAAAGAAATGTCATTAACTGATGCTGATCCACTCGGAACATCTTGATCAAATAGTGAAAAACCTATATTACTAAAAGATTTGCGTTTCGTGGGTGGAGGGAGATCAGTTTTACTAACTGTTCGTCATGGTCTTCTGATATCTGTCACTTATACCTAGGATAATGAGGGAATATTGTTGGCACATCATTTGGTTTTAATAGTCTAAATTTCCCATTATTAGAATAATCTTCTTCCCTGAAATGTAAACTACAAACGACTGAAGATGGAGAGTTGCTTTAGGAACAAAGTATCGGCGTGAAATCACTTTAAGCCATTTTCGCATCTTTCCCTTACTTACTTATGGCTTTTAAGGAACACGGACGTTCATTGCCGCCCTCACATAAGCCCGCCATTGGTCCCTATTCTGAGCAAGATTAATTCAGTCCCTATCATCATATCCCACCGCTCTCAAATCCATTTTAATATTTTCCTCTCATCTACGTCTCGGCCTTCCCAAAGGTCTTATTTCCTCTGGCCTCCCAACTAACACTCTATATGCATATCTGAATTCGCCCTTACATACTACATGTCCAGCCCATCTCAAACGTCTGGATTTAATGTTCCTGATTATGTCAGGTGAAGAATACAATGCGTGCAGTTCTGCGTTATGTAACTTCCTCCATTCTCCTCTAATTCCATCGCTCTTAGCCCCAAATATTTTTCTAAGAACCTTATTCTGAAACACCCTTAATGTCTGTTCCTCTCTCAAAATGAGATTCCAAGTTTCACAACCATACAGAACAACCGGTAATATAACTGTTTTATAAATTCTAACTTTCCGATTTTTTGACAGCAGACTAGATGACAAACGCTTCTGAACCGAATAATAACAGGCATTTCCCATATTTATTCTGCGTTTAATTTTCTCCCGAGTGTCATTTATATTTGTCACTGTTGCTCCAAGATATTTGAATTTTTGTCCACACCTGTGGAGTAACGGTTAGCGCGTCTATCCGCGAAAACAGGTGGCGCGGGTTCGATTCCCGGTCGGGGCAAGTTACCTGGTTGAGGTTTTTTCCTGGGTTTTCCCCTCAACCCAATATGAGCAAATGCTGGGTAACTTTCGGTGTTGGACCCTGGACTCACTTCACCGGCATTATCACCTTCATCTTATTCAGACGCTAAATAGACTAAGATGTTGATAAAGCGTCGTAAAATAACCTACTAAAATAAAATAAAATATTTGAATTTTTCCACCTCTTCGAAGGATAAAATTCCAATTTTTATATTTCCATTTCGTACAATATTATGGTCACGAAATATAATCATCTTCCCCTGTCACTCGGAAATTCCTGGAATTATATTGCTCCTTCACTCTTTTTTTCTATTCGAAATACACAATAGTACACAACAATACGTCACTTTGAATCATATCACAATAAACTCACATACCAGTAGAAAGAAGCGCAATATTACTAATTATAATCGTACAAGAAACCATACACAAATTCCTTAGTGAAGCTTGGGAGTCAGAGCCATCTGGCGGGAATTTCATATTTTCTCGATTACAGCTTTAACACAGGGATCAAAATGAATTGTCAAGGCCGGTAAAGGAAGAGCGAAGCGAGCACATCAAGTCGGCCGTGATATAATAGATACTACCAATGTTATTACTTGAAGAATTTGAACAATTAATTAAATTCAGCAAAGCGACTTAGTTCAGGAAGTTCTTTCATTGTAACAATTACTGTTGCATTATAAATTTAGATCTAGTTTCATTTGTTCGTAATAAAATACGGTATATCAATTGCAATTGTGACGGCCTTCGAAATGCTACATATGGCCAGCTTAGAAATGTTTGAAAAAACAATTAATGTAGTTATTGGCAAAGAATGAAGTTTTTATTATTTTATAATTTGTAGATTTTTCCCGTGAATTTCATTAGCAAAATTTGACCAAGCGTAAGTACTGAATATTTGAATATTTTGAATTATAATGTACATTTTTTAAAGAATTAAGCGAATTATTATTATTATTATCATTATTATTATTATTATTATTATTAGTACTATTATTATATCCCTTGTTATATTTGTGAACATCTTAATCCTTTCTTTCATTAAAGAACTTGTCAAGACGGCGTGATAATGGTTGTTTGGCTTGTAACACAGATATGCTTTATCTAAAACAGCACAAAATGTATTATTTTTGTAACAAGCAGAGTTTAATTTTGACCGCAGCTGTTGGTTTATGTATCTACTCGTATTTAATTAACTCTTTCGTTTAGAAAAATTCCATTACATTTTTCTGTAATTCTGTCCGGAATCAACAATTGTTTATACAAAATGACAAACGCAGATTACTTTTTTATGTTTTGCAGTAATACAAAGAGTTGAAGTGCCCAATAGAGTTAAAAGCTTCATTTCAAATATTTCACTCAGTTCTGCGTCATATACTGTACTTTAACACTGCTTTGTCCCACTCTTTTGAATAATGCGTACCAACTCGATAACAGTAGGAAGTCAGTATGTAGATTGTAGTTAACACCGAGCGAGTTGGCGTTTGTATTCGGGATGTCCCCGGTTCAAACCCCGTGGCCGGCCAATCTTACTGGAGTTTTTCATGGTTTCACTCATTCACAAAGGCAAATGCCGGATTGGAAATTTACATGCCATGATTCATCACCGCCTCAATCACCAACCAATATCATAAACATGAATCAAAATCTAAAAAATCAGTTACATCAACACAAGCCATCTACAACAATAGAAACAGGATCTCAACAATAGTAACAACGGTATACTGGTATACCCAGAGATCCTGTAGTCCCGTCGCTCTAATTTCCGGCAGCCAATCGCGTTGCAGGTCGGCTACATTTAAACGTGTGCGTCTTGTGACTCGCTTATGAAGACGTTATTCATTTCTTAAGGCTCGATAAATACTTAATATAATCGTCCGCCATTTTCGCTCTTTCGTTGTCGTTCGCAGAAAGCACACGAGGACGTTATTTGCCGCTCAATTATTTGCTGAATTACAGTGCGTTTGATTTATTATCATAGGAGCTACGACATGATAATGTTTAACGGTGTGGCAAATAGATTCCTCGTATGGTAGCTCGGCAACGAAAGAACAAAAATGGCGAACGATACTACCTACCTCGACTTTATAGAGCCTTCACTTCCTAAGACGTAAGCAAAGAGGAGGAGTCACGCCGGGAATAACAGCGTCGCGACTATAACACGCGATATGATCACAGATGTTACAGTATTTATTTATTTATTAATTTATCTATTTATTTATCTATCTATTTATTTATCTATTTATCTATTTATTTATCTATTTATGTATCTATCTATCTATCTATCTATCTATCTATCTATCTATCTATCTATCTATCTATCTATCTATCTATCTATCTATCTATCTATCTATCTATCTATCTATCTATCTATCTATCTATCTATCTATCTATCTATCTATCTATCTATCTATCTATCTATCTATCTATCTATCTATCTATCTATCTATCTATCTATCTATCTATCTATCTATCTATCTATCTATCTATCTATCTATCTATCTATCTATCTATCTATCTATCTATCTATCTATCTATCTATCTATCTATCTATCTATCTATCTATCTATCTATCTATCTATCTATCTATCTATCTATCTATCTATCTATCTATCTATCTATCTATCTATCTATCTATCTATCTATCTATCTATCTATCTATCTATCTATCTATCTATCTATCTATCTATCTATCTATCTATCTATCTATCTATCTATCTATCTATCTATCTATCTATCTATCTATCTATCTATCTATCTATCTATCTATCTATCTATCTATCTATCTATCTATCTATCTATCTATCTATCTATCTAATCTATCTATGTCCATAACAGGGCAAAGTCCCAATTACAATAGACAGTACAGATAAAAAAAACAGTATAAGTAAACTTAACAAAAGAAAACAATAATCATACTATCGATTAAATTAGTTTTAGGGCAGAACATCTCTGTAACATGACTTGGCGTTTTCATAATAAACTGCAGATGTTGGTTACTACAGCCATACGGATTAACTGTTGTTTATTTGAACAGTTTTTTTATAATTTAATTATTATCATTTGTAAGTAAGTAAACCTAAACTTTAATTAAGCAATGTACGTTTGGGCTCATTGCCTCATTGTGTTTTTGCGAGGTTTTTTCAACCGTAACGCGAATGTCAGGTAATCTATAGCGAATTCTTGGCCTCTTCTCGCTATCACTAATCCCATCGACGCTAAATAACCTCGTAATTTCTACCGCGTCCTTAAAAAAGTAAAAAAGTAACCAATGTAATATACTATGTATGGGCCTTAGTATTGTATTTGTAATTCTAACATGCGTGTCTCGGTTAAAATAGGGCTTTAAATAAAATTGGAGTGTAAATAATAGCCTAGACTCGTTCTGAGGAACTGTAACGTTTGGAACTCTGAGTAATTTTGTCAGAAATCGTGAATTGATTTACTTCTTCATATTAACAGTGGAAACGCGAAACTGAAGCCCATGTTTTATACAGCTGCACCATACAGACTGTTAGGAGCTTACAAATCTATAAATGTTGTGTGAAGCATTTGTGAATGAAATTGTGTGCAATCAGTGTTGTCCGTCCATGGCTCGCGCCTTCATCGATTGTGCTGTGCGTTTGTTGTGAGCCGCTTCCCGATTTGCCCCACCCATTACATTAGCGCTGAATACGTCCAAATTGAGGACAACAAAAACGTGGACAGCACGTCTTGAGACACGCATCGACACGGATAACGAGTTTGTTGGACCATTACGGTCGCATCAATTCATTACGCGTCTGAAGGAAATCAGTTTGTACTCATTTGCGGTTGCCTTAATTGATTTAAGGTATGCATCGACTCTTGGAGTAAAGATTTGCAATCCCCTCAGTTTAATTCAAAATTCACTTACTATTTTCTTACAGTTAAATGAAAGGAATGCAAAAGGAAACATGAGAAAAAAATTTGGGGGCAAAGGGAAAAATTTTGTGAAAAAAAAAATCATATATTTTCGGCAAGCATTTCTTCGCTTCCAATTGACCTATATCATTTAATTCTTTCACTAAATTGATGTCCACACCTGTGGAGTAACGGTCAGCGCGTCTGGCCGCGAAACCAGGTGGCCCGGGTTCGATTTCCGGTCGGGGCAGGTTACCTGGTTGAGGTTTTCTCCGGGGTTTTCCCTCAACCCAATATGAGCAAATGCTGGGTAACTTTCGGTGTTGGACCCCGGAATCATTTCACCGGCATTATCACCTTCATCTCATTCAGACGCTAAATAACCTTAGATGTTGATAAAGCGTCGTAAAATAACCTAAAAAAATACCAAATTGATCCCTAAACAGTGAAGAATGTTGTAGTATATAATGAACTTAATAGTATTTCTCACTTATTTTATATAATTTTTTTCCTTGTCGCTCTACAGGCACAACCCACTGTAGGCACTGCAGTGAGTATGAAACCTTACCACATGTGCTTGGGAGTTACCCACAGGGAGAAGTACTCAGAATAAAACGTCACAACATCATACGTTCTATGATCGCAAATGCACTTCGATCCAAAAATCTAGACGTTCACGAGGAAGTTCATTGTATTGCTGATGGTGGGAGCAATCGTAGGATCGATATCATAGCTATAAATAGGAATAAACAAACAGCAAAAATAATTGATCCTACCATCAGATTTGAAATATCAGCCACTCAACCATCTGAAGTGAACGAAGAGAAAAAGAAAATCTACGAGCCCACGATTCAGTACCTATCGGCGAAATACAACATTGAAAAAATCACAGTTACCGGTCTCTTCTTCGGAGCGAGAGGCACCATTCCGAAAGCCTTTGTAAATTGGAGGGAAAAATACAAGCTGAAGAGAGATCTTCAAGATGCCATCGTCACAAGCATTATAAAATTTTCTGTAGCGATATTTCGTCAGCATCTTTAGGGTGTACATTCAATTTAAATTATATTTGGTTCTATTTTTTCTTCTTATGTCTTATTCACTTCTGTCTGAAACCTGTTTATATAATTTTTCATTCTAAATTTTATTGTCAGCTATTCTGTGTCGCAGGGCAAACCCAAAATATTGGGTCAGACCAATAAATAAAATATTTATTTAATTTATTTATAGGGAGGCAATGCTTTTGCTTTGAACTAAATTAATTGATTTTAGATTACAACATAGCTCTATGTCTAAGCTTCAATTTGGTGTTTGAATGAAGTCGATAGCTCAACTCTAAGCGTACTGTTTACTTGCTCAAACACTGAAAATTGTTGAAAAAACTGAAATAGGGTAAAAATGAGCTTAAATTTAAATTCAAGCTAAGTAACAACAAATAACTTACTTATACGCTCCTAAAATCCTCCTGCAACATAGGCGAGGCCCTCTTCTTGTTCTTGAGGTGAATTTTCCTCTTTTTCACAGCCCTTCGGTTCCGTCTTCGCTGCTGTTGCTCAGGAGTGCACTGTATGTTGGCCTTCAGGGTTCGAGTCTCGTCTGCAGCGTTCACACCAACCATTGTGTATTTTCCTGGGGTGATATTCATCTTCCGGAATATGTCCAATTCAACTTCGTTGCCAAAATTGAAGTGGCAAATAGCATCCATGACCCCAAGTTTCAGGGTTGTACGATTTACATACGTTTCCTTGGGACAACGTCTCCAAATCAAACCATTGAAAGACTCGTTTGCATTCTGAGTCTTGTCATGCAAACACCTGCCCAGCATACTGGGGTCTGCAAGTCTTTCGTAAATTAATAGATTTAACCCACTTCTTGGCGCAAGCAGCTACGGATGGAGTATGAAAAAATTAAATTTCGTCCATAAATAGTGGGAAAACCTAAACATGTCTTCTTCTTCTTCCCTTCAAGTATTAGGCCAAATGGCCTGTTACGATCTCACAGTTGAATTTTCAATCCAGCGCTTCTTTGGACGACCGAGAGATCTCTTCCCGTTTGGACGATAGTGGAGCATGACTTTTGGGATTCTATCTCTATGCATTATGCAGATGATTTATCCAGTTGTTCTGATAATGTTTTACGTGATTAATTACAGGTTCTAGTTGTAATTCTTCCATTACATCTTCATTGCGTTTGTGATCCAATTTCGTATATCCCGCTGTATATCTAATAAATTTCATTTCATTAGCCGTTATTCTGCTTTCGTCTTTCTTCCTCAATGTCCATGCCTCGCTGCCGTAACAAAGTACAGGTCTCGCCAAGGTCTTGTAAAGGCGAATTCGAGTATTCCTTTGTACCAGGGAAGGTTCCATAATGGTGTTAATTATTCCCATTGTTTTGATGTATTTAGAAATTTTCTGTGAAATGTCTACTTCATCGAAAAAGATGTGTATCCGAGATATGTAAAATAATTTACTGTTTCTAATATTTTTAAATCTAAACATATTTTGCTAGGCACAGGGTATTT
The DNA here is from genome assembly GCA_025594305.2 of Periplaneta americana. Taxonomy (NCBI): domain Eukaryota; kingdom Metazoa; phylum Arthropoda; class Insecta; order Blattodea; family Blattidae; genus Periplaneta; species Periplaneta americana. The sequence continues at coordinate 10,626,913 of JAJSOF020000001.1, read as the reverse complement.
TCCGCAGAAAGCTATATAACATGTTTATATATATATATATATATAAAAAAGAGAAGAATCGGGTTAAAATCGGTTGAAGAAAAATTGTCATTGTAGGGGGGATGCATACCTTACGAACATTGTGTTAGGGGTGCTGCGAAGGCTTGTATATTATAATAGTTTAAACCTTTGTATTTTAATAGTACGTACTACAGATAATTAGGTGAAACTTTACCACATGGTAAACATGGCGGATACTACATAAAATGTGATGTAACAAGAATTTATATTGCTGGACTATGGGGCTGAACTTAATGTGTTGAGAAAAGAAATCATATTTAGCCTTAATGGAAAAATAACTTTGTTGTACAAAGCACGAAGATTTCGTTTCATTATCTGAGTGTGCAGTGAGTGATCACATTTGTGCACGTCTGAAAAGTAAAAGCTGCAAGCGGCGCTGCTGCCGTGATTGTGAATCTCCGCGCAATTCATTACGTTAAACAGGAACATTATAAGAGGTATAATGGGGATTTATGTGGCTCTTCAGCCATGTTTTATTTAGCTCTATTGCGGCACCAAATTGAGGCATACGCGATACGGCAAACATTTTCAATCTTCATGCGTATGATATTTACTTGTTATGACGTCATCACAACAGTATTACCAGCGCAGACCTTGGTTCTAAATTCTATTAGCAATCCCAACTAACTTGTATTTCACTCTTTACACGAGAGCTGCAAATATAGTCGGCAGTCATTCCGAAGATAGCTTCATCGTTTGTCTTCATAGCTCTGTTAGTGTTCATTCGAACTCGTAAACTCAGGTACATTGAAGTATAAAGTTATTGAAGGAGGTTGCAATACACGAGCGTGAGGTGACGTAACGTTTTAACTTGAGGACACTGGGTAGTTAAAGAGTTGAATGGAGCGCTTCTAAATGAGAACATTTTAAAATTTTGTTTTTTAATACTAATAAAGATAATTGGATTAAACTTTATCACAATGCAATATGAGGCAATATAAAATAATTTAATGCATATAGTAGGAAGAAAATAGCTGATATCATATAAATTAATTTTTATTTTTCAGTCAATCACTTATCATGTTATGATGGCAGAAATGGATTCTGTTACATCAAGATACAATGTTAATATACGTCACGAATATTTTCGACTTACTTTCAGATGACAGTTTTCTAACAAACAAACATTTGAACTAGGTGAAAATATTGTTTAAACACATTTATAAAACACTAGTAAATAGTCTGACCATGCATACTTTACATAAAATGGTTGAATGGCGTACATAGTCTTAAAATTAAATTGATATACAAATAGAAAGCCTTCCAATGAACATAATTATAATACAACATATTGAGAGGCATGCAGTGTGCCTGAATTATGAAATTAAAACATTTAAAATTATCACATATAAAAAAACTGAAGACTAGGCTTGTTCTTTATGTATTGGAAGACTGTATGAAGTGGATGTAAAAGAAAATCTTGGTCTATTCGCCGTGGTGAGAGGCATTATATGAAAGATGTACAGTGGAGGTTTTCAGATGATGTGGCCTTCTCATCCTGGCGTTACATGGTAGACTGGCTAACCTATCCCATTATCTCCTGGCTTAGTTGCCTTACTGGTGTCACTTATGAGATTAAAACCTGACTTCGGACAGTTGACTAAACAACGAACAATGCATATAGTAAGCAATAATTATTTACAAGTTTATTCATGAAAAATATTATCAGAGACTGAATTCTGTTCCTCTTTTTAATTCATATTAGGTTCAATTTTCTCACGAACTGTTTGATATGATTAAATGAAACTTTTACTGTACATTATTAAGAATAAATTATAGTACAACTAGTGGCGAAAATAAAATGAATAAAATTTAGTTTTTGTTTCGAAAATACTGTTTTTATTATAAAAAGTTGATGATTCCTGAATAAAGTATTATTATTTTTTTCCATCAACTAATATACGTGTGTGTGCTCCAATTTTAGGTTTGAATTGTGAGACATTTTCTTGGTCAGTAATAATATAAATATGTTATAGTCATCCACAAACGATTAGGGAAAACACGGGAATTTTACTGGAAGCAAGTAGAGAGATAGGTTTGGAAGTAAATCCTAAAAGACAAAGTATATGATTGTCTCGTGATGAGAATATTGTACGAAATGGAAATATAAAAATTGGAAATTTATCTTTTGAAGAGGTGGAGAAGTTCAAATATCTTGGAGCAACAGTAACAAATATAAATGATACTCGGGAGGAAATTAAACACAGAATAAATATGGGAAATGCCTGTTTTAAATCCGACAGGTTTACTTTTACACTTGCGTGTTTCATCTCGTAGTGCCGTTTCAATTTCTTGGGTTTTCATACACTTGTTTGAAAGCACTTCGTTACAAACAACGCACCGAGGTTTTGGATTCACTCTCATTGCCACACCAAGTAAATCCAATTTCCAAATAACTCTTGTCATATTTACAAGTAATTTTTCTTTGAATAGCTACTAGTTTAGAATATAAACAAGTGTTTCATTTGTACCAGTCTCTTGCATGTAGATTGGATTTAAAGCAAATGTTTAAAATTTCCTCCCTGCATCTGAAGGCAAAGATTCGCATGGGTGTGAACCGCGCATGTAGCATTTCGTAACTTCACATGTTCGTTCCTTATTGTCGCTGCGGCATCGAGAATGCGTTGAATCAACTCTTCTCGTGTTTGCACCCTAATCTGATACACGTCTTTCATCCACCCTACTACTACTACTACTACTACTACTACTACTACGATGGCATCACAGCCCAAAAGTCGAGCCTTTAGCCTCCTCAGTTTTCTTCCTCCAACTGTCCCTGTCCTGTGCTAATCTTCTCCAGGCAGTTGTTCCAAGATAGTCCTGAGAATCGATCGTTACCGCATCTATCCATCTATTTTTGAGTCTTCCAATTGGTCTTTTACCATGTATTTTCCTTCTTAGATCTTCTTTGGTATTCTGTTTCCTTCCATCCGATAGACATGTCCGGCCCATTCAAGCCTCCTTAATTTGATGAAAGTAACAATATCGAAACTTCCATATAATTTATATAGCTCGTTATTATAACGTATTCGCCACTGCATATTTTCTTGCACTGGTCCAAAAATTCTTCTGAGTATTTTGCGTTCAAATATACCTAGTTTAGCTTCTGTCTCCTTAGATAATGTCCAAGTTTCGCTTGCATAACAGAGAATACTTCTAATAATTGTTTTGTATATTTTAAGTTTTGTTTCCTTGTGCACACAGTTAGATTTCAATATTGCGCTTTAATGCAAAATATAGGCCTTATTGGCTGCAGTGATTCGACTCTGTACTTCAATTAATTCGTTATTGTTACTTGTCATTACTGTTCCAAGATATTTTAACTTCTCAGTTTCTTCAAACATGTTTATCGTCAGATTAGAAGGGTTGCATATATTCTGTTTATTTTTATTTTTGTCATCCGTTTGGTTTTACTTCCATTAATCTGCAGCCCGATTTTAGCGGCTCCTTTTCATCCACCCTCAGATGCAGTAATCTAAGGTGTTAAATCTGGGGATCTGGCAGGCAAACGGTTGGCATGATCATGTGGTTCTAAATGCTGCACTTCTTGCACAAAAAAGGATACAGTCCGTTCTCATGAAGAATTTTCTTACCTTGGAATGTGAAACGTTAAATCCTCCCCACACATCGTTAGTCCTGCACAAACATGTCTAGCGCTACATACACCATGGTGTGTTTCGAAAATCTATTGTAACGCCTTAATTATAAATGTCACCCCATTACTGTATTTACATTTTTGTTCCAAATAACACCAAGAATCACCTTCATAAACCGGGGAAAACCTTGTGATACACTCTGTATATGAAAAATCAGAGGGGGAAAACAAATGTAATAATCTTTATATGAAAATATTCTATAAAAGGTAAAATCGTGATAAAAGATGAAATAGCAGAACGGGTGAAGAATTTCTACTACTTGGGTATGGTTGCCAACTATTTTTGAAGAAAATACGTGAGACTAAGTGGTCTACAATATTTCACATAGACAATTGACAAATTATTCAATTAAGTTAACAGTACTAAAACAACTTTATTCTACATTTTGGCAGGTAGGCATTTTCCTCGCGTAATATTAAAAAAAAAAATAAAATAAAATTCCTACATGAATATTTTAAGTTGATTGTGATTTGCAGTTATGATTTGACTAGATGTATCACGCTCCTGTTTCGAACATCTGTTAACTTACTGTTTATAAGAGAAAACACTCTTTGCATGAGCTTTGCTGCCTGGTATGCTTAACACATCTCACTATTTTTTTATGCTCGATCATGCCGAAATGTAGTAATTATACACCTGGTAGCAGCCCTTTAATGGACTCATTAAAGTACACCTATTCATTAAAGTTCAGGTGTTCCACCAATCACAAAACACCATTGTAGCAATATGAAAGCGCAAGTATCGATTATTCTCGGATATGCAATCGAAAGACAACTAGCGAAACGTCACGGAGACTGGAAATCCAATACTGTCGCAGAAGGTTATGTTCTGTTACTATAATAATTAGCGTTAATTGTAAATAATATTCAGATGAATTCAATTTGTCATCTCGTTTTTCAATGTCTAAATCAATTTCAAAGGTTATATCAAGATTAATCTTTATTTTACTCTCTAGATTATATCAAGGTCAATGACATTTGTTTCTCGGAAAAAATCAATACTTTCATCGTCTGCGCATCTCACAATTTACGAGATATTGCACGAGGTCAGTTCCGCTCCCCAGTCAGATAAGAATAACATGAATACTGATGAATAATTTCAAGTTAGAAATATGGTCGAGCATAAAATGTCGTATGAAACTTGTTATAAATGGTAATTAAGACGCTCGTATGAAAATTATGAAACTCGTTTGCTCTCGTTTCATAAACATACTCGCATCTTAATTACTACCATTATAGGCTCGTTTGCATAATGTACTATTAATTTGTAACTCTAACATTGTTTGATTTTAAACTAGTGAGCCCTGAAACCATTTCTGGCAAGTATTACCTACTACAGAGACTGCACATTTCAGAGCATCTCTGGAACAACAGAATCCATCATATAAATCACCTTCAACCAAATAAAAATTAAATGTTTCAAATAAATTTTTACATTATGCAAAAATAAGGGAGAAAAAGGCTCGAAGAGAAGGGAAATACGGCAGTCGGGAAACTGTTAAAAATTAGGGGTAAATACGGGAGATTTCGGGGAAATATGGGAGGGTTGGCAACCCTATACTTGGGCTGAAATGCGTGATACGCAGAAGAATGGGATGTTAGTGAGAAGGGGACAACAAATTGAATATATTGTTTTTAGAATAAGGAATTATCAAATAAAATGAAGGAGAGTGTGGAAAGGACAAATAAAGACCGACTGCCAAGGATTACCACCTTAGTGGAAGAGGAAATCAGGCACGCCCCGTAAACGATGGAGAGAACAATATTTTAGTGACATTTTAAACTTTTAGTAGTTATGTTTGAGGAAATTTTAGTTTATTTGTTGTTGTTTTATTTTGTTGGTCACTTTTGCTATAATTGATGTGGATTTTTTTACTTTTAGAATAAATAGTGTAGACGTCTATCACTTTTAATGTAAATAGTTTTAGGTTTGAACATTTTAATATAACTATTAATTTAACAGATAACTTGAAACCGAAACAGACTAGATGCCTATCCCTTGTGGTTGATGAAGACGATTATTATTATTGTTATTTATTTGTGTTTCACTCTTCAGATCGGCCTAGTTGGCACAGTTGGTATAGCGCTGGCCTTCTATGTGGTTAATTGCGACAGGCTCATGTCAGTAGATTTACTGGCATGTAAAAGAACTCCTGCGGGACAAAATTCCGGCACACCGGCGATGCTGATATAACCTCTGTAGTTTCGAGCGTCGTTAAATAAAACATAACATTTTCACTCTTCAGAATAGTGTGAAAGACTTGCAATACAAGGTGCACGCCAACATATCTTGTCTTAATTTCCACTGAATCTTCTCAAAATCGTGAAGTGGAGCTCTTGATCAGGGAGAGATGCTGCAAAACTAATATTGAATGGTTCGTTTCCAAAACCTGCTTTTTCAGTTTGTTATTTTTACAGGAAGGAACCAATTTGAAAATACGTGTTTATTATTATTAAAGGGCGGAAAATTGTGCTTTATGCCTTAAGTTTAGTGTCAATGGACTATACTATTGTCATTCACTCACGTAAACAGCGGCAAGAAAGTACAGTCTGGTAATGAGAACCTCATCACTCCATTCAATCGATCTATAAATACTGGAATGAAGTTGTAATATAGTTGTGATAATTTAAAAACTTACCTTAAATGTTAACTGCCACAGCCTGGATGATTAAAGGATGCATTACACTGAACCACAATATACATCCGTAAATTATCAAAAGAAAAAAATTCGACGTTTCTCACTGAAAGGATTTTCAGCATCGAAAAGCTTCTTTCCGTGTCACAAGATGTTAGAGGTGCAAATGAAAAAGCACCGTAGTATGTAGTTTTCCCTCCACTCAAAATGTTACACATAACTGTACATCCGATATTTTTGCAGAATTTTTGGAATATTTCTTTCACCTTTTCACCTCAAAAATATGGATTATCAAGTTTCTTGAACGGAATATTTGGCGAAATCATATTAAATAAATCCACATTAAATTTAGATTGTGTATGTGTTTCATTATTTCATATCGAAGACGTTTGTATGTTTTCGGTAGGTTTGTTGCTGTTAAAATGCCGCTCTATGTAATATTTCCTACGTATTTTAATTTCACATTTGCGCACGACACACAAAATATTCCCCCTTTGCGGAATAACAGTCTCTCTTCCGTATTTATTTCATCATCATCATCATCATCATCCTTCACGAATTAGGCCTCTGTAGACCTGTTTCGGCCCCATCTAGCAGTCTTCTTAAAGGTCTTCCTGGTCGACGATGTCCTCTAGGTTTTTACTGCATCATAATTTTTGGGATTCTTGAATTTTCCATTCTTCTTACATGATCTAGCCAATTGAATTTGTATCTGCTGATTTTTTCTTCTACTGACTCTACTTCTAATTGTTCTAAAATTTCTTCATTCCCTTTTCGGTCTAAAAGAGTATATCCTGCTGTCCTCCTCAGAAATTTCATTTCGTTGCTTTGATTCTGTTCACGTCTTTTTTTTTTTAATGACCAAATCTCGCTTCCGTATAAAAGGGAGGGTAATGCTAGTGTATTATATATTTTTATTCTTGTAGATTTTTGTACTAATTTAGCTTTTAATGCATTGTTTATTATTCCTAGAATTTGTGTAAATTTGGTAATTTTCTTGTTCATCTTTTTCATTTTGATAAGATTTCACAACCCAGATAATTGAAATTTTGCACTTGTTCGAGGCATTGGTTATTGTGTATTATCTTACTTCTGACTGGGTCTTGTCCTAAAAATGCCATTACTTTTGATTTTTGTGCTGAAATTTCCATCCCAAAATCTTTTAATATTTTATTTAATGTATACAATCCTCTTTGTAAATTATCCTCTGAATTGGAAATTATGACTTGATCATCGTCATAGAGTAAGGTATTTAATGTTAGAGCACTGGTTATTTTGATTCCTGATGTGTAGATTTGGTTCCATTTTAAAATAATTTCATTTATATAAATATTAAATAAAGTTGGTGATAGTGGACAACCTTGTCGAACTCCATTATTAACTAATTTTCTTTCGGATATTTCTTAGACTGTTTAATTCCAAATCTTTCGACTTAAGTATTTTAAATCACTTTTACACCTGCACAAAGACAGTAAACAATATTGTAAACATCTGGCTTTCTTTCCCGTAAGACTAGAAGTTGACATTGAACGTCATTTGTTGGTTCCTAATTATACTGCCGTCCTCTCGCAGTGCTTTTATGTTATTACTCTTGTACCTGTGACGTCATCCATACTTCAGACCAAACTAACCTGTATTGCGTGGTAACGCACACTTTTCCTCCCTCTAATTATTATCATAATGATATTTCATACTATTCCATGTACTTAATGTACTAGAATACGTCATAGTTTGTAAATTAAAATATAAGATAGTAGGTTTTGGCCTGAAAAACATAAAATTGAAGGTTTTGGAAAAAAAATTATCATACTTTTAAATATAATTTTCAGTGACAAAAAATCAGGATTTGGCAAAAAATAACTTCACCATTGGATTCACAGTTTAAGTTATAGGCCTATGTACATTATATTAGGTCAAAATCGGGTTTTGAGGAAAATGGTAGATTTTGGATTTAAACCATTTAATCATGAAAATGATATTAAGTTACTGCTTTGAATACCTGTATCCTGCATTTACTTGTACAGAGAAAATTTGTAATTTGTCTCGTGAAATCTTGTTCGTGTATCAGTTTGTTGCGCATATTCGAAGTTTTCATAGCGTGTAGTATTATCTATAAGTCATATTACCACAAAGTGAAACATTTCTTACTCGATAATTAATATAGCTTCTTTTACTTGAACTTTTAAGGAGAAATACCACAAAATGGACATTTTTAACGCAAGAAACCGCGTGAAGGGAAGAAAGAAGACGACGATGGGGTACTTCATTCAAGGAGCACTTGGCAGGCCGCCGTCGAGCTCTTTGCATGTACTAACTCGAGATGACTGCATACATTTCAGACAGGATGAAACAGTTCAAACGCTGAAAGATCTCGATTCGATTGTTCTCAGCTGCAATGAGATGGAATTGTGTGCGAAGAAAAGAGTTCTGTGGAATGGTTGTCGTGGAAACTTATCTGAAAACAAAATGACAAAAAGGATTTACATGTCTCAGCGTAATGTGGCAATATGTGCTCGTTTATAATTTTTATTCAAATAAGCTACAATTGTGACTGGACTGGACAGAAATAATAAGAACATGCTAAACAGATGTGGACAAATTCATATCTCGTAATATACAAGATGATTCACGAGGATTTACCATCCCTTGCTGAGCTTATTTCCGAAGAAATTCTGAGCAAAAAATGTCATATGAACATGTGCCCTAATTCAGTATTTTCAGAGTTACACTAATTTGAAACTGTTAGTAAAATACTCTTTTTTCTTTAGTTTTAAGAGTAAAAGATTACAAATAGAGAAGTACTATTCGGAAGTATCATTTCTATAATTGGCTAGTGTTCTGAAGCTAAAATGTGTTGTTAATTGCTTTGTACAGATTTTGTTTTTCAATTTTTAACTAAAAATGATATCATTCTTAAGCACTTATCACAAACATTGTTACAAATCATAAGATTTTAGGAACTTGATTCTTTACAGTTTAATTATGCATCCTAATGTACAGGCTTAAAGAATTTACAAGAGTGGCGTGATTTGTAACAATTGTTGTAATAAATACGTAAGAAAATGTAATTTTGTAATTAAAAATCGAAAAAAATTCTGTACGAAGCAACTATGGCATTCATAATACAGTTATAGCTTCATAATATTAGCTAATTAGAGAAATGATACTCCTGAATAGTTCATTCTTTATCTGTAATATTCTTTTTACCCTTAAAACTCAAGAATAATTGTATTTTACAAACAATTTCAAATTAGTGTAATTCTGAAAATATTGAGATTAAGACAAAATTGTTTATGACATATTTTGCTCAGAATGTCTTCGGAAATAAGCTGTGTAAGTGACGTAAATACTCATGAATCACCCTGTATAAAATTCACACTTTTCAATTAACATTTGAGCCGTTCAGAGCAAAGTGGTGTAAGTCAAAATTGGGTAATGAGGTTTAAAGTAAAATTCTGTAAAATACAGCCCAAAGTAGCAATTAATATTTCTTTCGTGCTATCCACTGACTACTAATACTTTAAATAAATTGAATATTGATTGCTACTTTGCGCTGTATTTTACAGAATGTTTACTTTAACCCTAATTACCCATTTTTGACTTACACCACTTCTGCTCTGAAAGGCTCATTTTAGTTTTCTGTGACGTATCACATACTTGAGGTGGCGACTTTCGATGAGCTTTATATTCACAAGTTTACGTTTCCAGAAAATCGAAATAAAAATTCTACTGTAAGGCATTTACAAATGTGCAACGTTTGAATTTCTTTAAGTGCGCAAACATAAGCTTTTTCACGTTGCTAAACATTGTGTAGCTGAATTTTCGTATTTACATATATCTACATATTTACAGAGCTGCATATTTAGATATCTACATACCTTACTTACACATCTACATATTTAGAGATCAACATTTGAATAATATAAGTAAATTATGTACAAATTTGTTTACAAAAAAGTCGACTTTCTGAAAAGCCGTACAATCATTTACAGAATATAGGAATATGGACAACATCGAAATCCAATCGTAATCCATTTCGCGAATCTGTCCACGACACAGCGGATGGAATAACGAAAGATCTATTTCTGATTACATCTACCGTGAAAGTTTACAGATTCATATAAACTGATGTGAATTTGTGTAGACCAGAGTGCTGCATTGGAGTTAATCGCTCGCTTGAACTCGGTTGAATGTCGTACGATCGAGCGAGATAAGGTCGGTCTTGATACGCTCGTAATAACTAGAAGCACAGTACAAGGTCATCTCACCGACATGTCTTATCGTGTATGGAAGGCGACAGATAAGATACACATATTATGTTTTGCTCACACGTTAAAAATAAGGCTTTATTTTCTGCGTTTATGACAAACGTCTAATGGAACAGTCAATGGAACGTACCAAAAGAGTAACATGAAGTTATAAATAAAATAGTATGAAAAACTTCGATATACAGTTATTATTCCTAATTAATAATTATTCAATATTTGATTTACCACATATATAATATGATAGGTCCATACATAGTGTTCAGCCTATATACTGCGACAATGTAGAAAGCAGTAGATTAATAACAATGTTAGTACAGAGATAACGTCACAGAAAATATAATAAAACGAATAATCATGCTGCACAACTGTTACAGACACAAAGATTGATACACTAATTATTATAGACTATTATTATTACTAGAAAACTTGATATATTTCTTGCATTATCGTGATTGTTTTCTCCGTTTATAATAATTACATTTACATCCAATAACATCTATCAGATATGGCAAAAACAAAATCACTCCTGTGTGAAGGGGAAAAACCTTTAACTTACAACATTTATATTCCATTTTAAAGCAAGTTTTGTAGTTGTACTAAGGAGAGGTTAGTTAAACACTGAAAAGTTTTGAAATGATAAACATCTATGATGTTACTACACAGTTCATCACTGTAACAAGAACGAATGTCTAACGCTCGGCTTATACAGTTCGAGGATTTATCGCTCGCGATAATTTTACCCATCATGCATGTGCGCTACCTATCGGATTATACTATGAACTACTTGGCGCTCGAGCGAAAACGTCCGATGCAGACCTCTGGTGTAGACTCAATTTGAAATACGAATCCAATGACAGTTTTATTATTCCCTTGAGTCACTTTTGAACAGAACTTTTATTCTGTTACCAATGTTTTGTACATCATTTTTAAATGCCACAATTTTGTTTCAGACCGCCTTCAATGTCCAATCAGCAACCCGGAGTCAAGAGGCAGCGGAAGATTTGTGTTATCGACATGGTCATATAGTGCCGAGGTCGAGAATGTATAGGAGCTCTACCTGCCTGTTTACTGAACGTCTTAATTACTGGTGTGAAAACACTTCATACAGAATTATTTAGTTATTTTTATGTTTATGATTAGACCTACTGTTGTATTCCACAATAATTGTGACTTTTCTTTAATGAACAAAATGTACTCAGTTCAGTACTAGATGTGCCTAAGCGTACCGAAGACAATTCAGTGACAGAATATGTTATTCCCAGGATTCGATTCTAAGTTCTTCGTTTTTGTTCAGCCAAGTTCAGAAGAGGACAATAATTTGAGCTTACTGGTGAAAATTACCCCTTGCAGATAGGCCTACCACTAATGTAAAATAAGTGTCAGAAAGGTGATAAAAATTTGTCATTACATTTTACTTCTTTCCCAGTAATCAATAACTTGATTTTGTTTCGAATGTTAATTGCTATAGGTTACATAGTTTATATTCTTGAACTGTTGTTCAAAATATAAAGGTAAAGTCAAACACATTACTGGCCAAAATCGGCTCAGAGGGTGACGGGAGATTAACGCTCAAATTTACAGGCAATTAGCATTAATAGCAGTAAGGATGTCAGTCCTACGTGACCACCAACATTACCCCGAGGAAATGTTCCTGATACTGATTTAGTCATTTGGGTTAGAGGCTAGGTACAGACCGATTATTTTGTTCTGACAGCTTAGCGACGCGAAAGAGGGGAAGTAATAGTAGTGGTGAGAGCTCCGGAGTAGAGATAAGGGCGAGCGGTCGTTAAAGGAATGCAGTACAGCTTAATTGTATTAGAACCATACCGCTATGCGGGAAAAACGAACAATGTCACATTTCCATTAAGGTTGAGATATTGATCTATTTCGGTATATTACTGCTAAATTTATTGGTGTTTCTACTTGAAATGAAGGCAATGATTAATGTATCCGTAGTTTTAATTCTCCTTTACCACTTTTGGTAAAATCTCACTAATACAGTGAATTAGATAATGACATCACCCTTAACAGCATTGTTCGTTTTACCCGTGTACCCTTCAAATGGACTCGCCTGACCCAGGCGCACATCGACGGGACTATCAGGACTAAATAATCGTACTGTAAACCCCAGGGTCATAGTGCGGTCGGAAGAATTAGATCAACGCAGAAAATCCGTGACCACATCGGGAATCGAACTCGCGACCTTCCGGGTTGCAGCGTTACGCCTCTCGTACGTCACTACCACGTGATTCATTCAAAGATGTACACTATCATCATTTAATATGCACCAACTCCATCGCTGCGGAGTAATTGTTAGTATGTCTGATCGTGAAACAAGCAGACTCGGGCGGTTGGGACAAGTTACCTGGTTGAGTTTTTCCGGAGTTTTCCCTGAACCCATTAACAGGAAATGCTGAGTAACTTTCAGCGCTGGACCCCGGGATTCATTTCGCTGGCATTATCACATTCATCTCATTTAGACGCTAGATAACCATAGCTGTTGCTAAAGCGTCGTAAATTAACCAAATAACAGGATTAATTTTCGTGTCCTCAATTTGCACAAAAGTAATCCTTTTATGTCAAAAATAAAAAGTAAAACACATAGATAGCCTATCGTAACTTTTAAGTAGATCCGTGTAATATAATTTTGCACTAATTTAAATTAACCCTCCTGCTACCAAGGGGGTAACATAATTACCCCAATTAAAATCATACATGAATCTACCTTAAGCATTTAGATTATAAACAATTTATGTATTATTGATTATAGACTTACAAAAAAATTAAAAATATAAAATAATCATCCTATTTTGAAAAACACAGGTAAGTTCGAAAGTCCTGTTCCATTTTGTTGAAAACATACACCAAAATTAAAGAACTTTAAACTTCTTAATGTAACATAATTTTGACATGGCAGAAATTCTAGTTGCATTGGTCTGAAAGTTTTATTCTTGTTTCAGTTTGCAAACGAAAAGTATGGTTGTGTGATAGGGGAAGTAAATAATGCAGGCATGTAGCGTATTTTTCCCTTCATTTGAAGCGACATTTCGAAATTAGTTTCAGGTCATAACAAATTTTTTACTGTGGTTCACTCAAAGGGTATTGTATGTGTCCATTACGACGTTAATATTGCATAACACGCGATTACAAATTAAAGGAGTGATAGTACAGGTGTGTAGGTGATCTCGATGCCGAGATACTACTGAGAGAGTCCGTGTGGCATGGCTAATTTTATACTCAAATTTACTTCGGAACATGTATTATATGACTTTCTCGTGTTAAATTCTATCGTACCTGGTTTACATGTTTCGACCTGTTATTGGTCTTCAGAACTGGTCGTTGCTGGTCTTGGCGCTTCTTGTTTTCTTTCATGTGGGGGTGTGTTTGTGTAATGTAATGTGGTGTCAAAGAGTGTGTGTTTCTGAAATTGAGTTGTGTAGGGTGTGTTTTGTGTGTCTGTACATTTAATATTATTCTAGTGCACCGTTTCTCAAACTATGGTCCATGGACCACCTGTGGTCCTCGAGGTCTACCCCCTTGTGGTCCTTCATAAGAAGACAGAAGAAAAAATAAAATTCTGAATGAATTGCATATCACATATAGCTTAAAATCTGAGAGTTTGGAAATAACACATAGCATTCGACTTTCACTTTTTCTCCCAGTACTGACATTTTATGAAATTTATTACCCTACCTGTCTACCGACTTCCCACTCTACTCTCAGCAACAAAAGTAGGATTTAAAGCACTATGAGCGTGGTGTTTCTCGACATCTTTTCCCTGCACATCTGGCGCCGTGCCTGTAACCCAGCCAGGGACCACCCGAATTCATAACAGAGGACCAAAGTACCGAACCTTAATTATATTTTAATATGTAAGTACACTAGTATTAAAATATGCTACAAAAATGATAAATTTGCTTTTGGAGGGAACAAGAGTAAGGTGGTCCGCGGAACTGTAGTGACTGTAAAAAGTAGTCCCCACTTCAAAAAGTTTGAGAAACGCTGTTCTAGTGTGTTTTGTTGCTGGCTTTTTGGTTGGATGTGTAGAATTTCCATGTCTCTGTTGATATCTCTGTAGGTGTGGTTAGCATTTGTAATGTGTTCTGCATATGTGGAAGTGTTTTGTAATTTTGTTATGGCTGTGAGAGACAAAAACACATCCTAATGAAATTCTCAACACACAACTCAATTTCGGAACACACACACTCTCTGACTCCACATTACACTACACAAACACACCCCCACAGGAAACAAAACAAGAGGCGCCAAGAGCAGCAACGACCAGTTCTGAAGAAGACCAATAACAGGTCGAAACATGTAAACCAGTTACGACAGAATTTAACACGAGAAAGCCATATTCCGAAGTGATACAATGTTAAAAGTTGTGTAATCAAGATGTATTCTCAAATTTACGTTTTGCAGAGCGGGTTGTGATGCAAGCAATGATTGTTTACATAGACTACCTCCTTTGACTTCTGTGCAGGCGTGCTTCCATGCGTTGGCAAGTGCTACTGAATTTACAGCGATTATGCAATTGTCTCTAGAAACAAAGTCGATTTCCCACTAAATGAAAAGAAATAACGCAAAATGTTAAAGTAAAATTATGTTCCTTTTATCTTAAGAATATACTTTATGACGTTACTGTTATGGAACACCTTCCATTCTGTACAGTGATGGTGTCGGAATAAAATCCTGATGAATGTATGGTCATTACTAGGGCTAGGATTTTGATGAAATTGCATCTTTTTCTAGTAAGCCAGAAACGTAGCCGCTTTAGTATTTATATGTTATGTGATAAACTGAGTGTTTTAAGACATATTTGTTACGGCATTTTTGCATTTTTGCCTGTTTCAACTCATAAGAGCATCTTTTGTGTTATTCAGACATTTTGAGGCATTTTCATTTAATTTTGACCACAAATCCCCATTTTTAATATAAGATAATGTTTATTTCCTTTTGGTATTTTGTCTACATATTTTGTCCATTAATACCCTTTATTTTTACCTGGTTATTTAACGACGCTGTACCAACTACGAGGGTATTTACCGTCGATGGAGTTGATGATATTCGGCGAGAATAGGCCGAGGATTCGCCATAGATTACCTGACATTTGCCTTTTACGGTTGGGAAAAACCTCGGAAAAACCCAAGCAGATAATCAGCCCAAGCGGGAATCGAACCCGCGCCCGAGCGCAACTCCGGATTGGTAGGCAAGCGCCTTAACCGTCCGAGCTACGCCGGTGGCTAATACCCATTATTTTGTATAATATTTTAATCGTTTTTCTACACAAATATTGCCCTTTTAACGTAGTACACCCCATGTAATGGATCAGTCCAACCATCCCTTCAATATAGACTCCTCTATACTTGCTAATTCCGTGTAAGAGTGGCTTTGTGATGGGGTACATGGAAACTACATCAGGTAAAATAATTATAAAGTGTACCACTTAGAAAAGATTATGTAAAATTAAATAAATGTTGGTACTAGAATTTAATTTAATTATTCTAGTCTAAATATTAAGTAGCACAAAACTCCTTTTCCTACTAAGCCAATTTTAGAATGTAAGATCAGCTTTTAGGGCATTTTAAGGTATGTATTAACGTTTGAAATGGCGTTTTTATGACTAAAATTTTCTTTGTAATAATGTTAGCTGCAAAATCCTAGTACAGAGCATTGTACGCATAAACAGCAATAACTCAGTGAAAGAAATTTCAAAATTGGGTAATTTTTAGAAAATATATGGCATTTTGAAGAAATAGAATAATTTTTAATTAATCATTTTTTTTAAGGAATCAAAAGTGAAATTGAAGTTTCTGATAT
Organism: Periplaneta americana; assembly: GCA_025594305.2. Classification (NCBI taxonomy): domain Eukaryota; kingdom Metazoa; phylum Arthropoda; class Insecta; order Blattodea; family Blattidae; genus Periplaneta; species Periplaneta americana. The sequence continues at coordinate 10,610,474 of JAJSOF020000001.1, read as the reverse complement.
ATGGTTATGTTAGTCTACTTTCATATGTTGTCTGATAAATATCTTAAAAAGGTTGGTTAAAAATGTAGATTTTCCTCCAAAACGTTAATACGAGGGGATCCAGGAAATAACGACCGTTCGCGCATACCCGCCGCGCAGCTAACTCCCCTTCCTTGTTTGAAGGTCAACTGGCTTCCTTAACATGTGTTCTCATAATTTGTGAGTACTGGTTGCAACAAATCGCCATTGTGCATTTTGTGTTACTTCAAAATAAACGACGTGATTGATAATCCCGCCGACTGTGAGGTGAGGAGTGTGATTCGATTTTTGAATGCCCGACATTTGAAACCTGCAGAAATTTACCGGCAATTGAAAGAAGTGTATGGTGATACTGTAATGAATGAAAGAAATGTGAGAAAATGGTGCGAAATGTTCAACAATGAGCGAACAAATGTCCACGATGAAACTCGACCCGGACGCCCATCACTCATCACAGAAGACCTGAAGACTAAAGTGAACGACAGAATCTTGCAAGACAGGCGCACATCACTCGACGAATTGCATATTGCCTTTCCTGACATTTCTCGTTCTTTGCTTTGTGAAATTGTGTCGCAACATCTTGGCTACCACAAAATCTGTGCCCGCCCGCACCATTGCTGCTTCAACTCGAGAATTGCTGGATCAATTCGGTTGGGAAATCTTTGATTATCCGCCCTATAGTCCAGACCTTGCTCCTAGCGATTTTCACCTTTTCACTAAGCTGAAAGACTTTCTGGGTGGTACGCGTTTTGGAAGTGATGAAGAGTTGAAGAAGACAGTGAACACCTGGCTTAATGAACTGGCGGCAGAGGAGTATAACACGGGAATTCTAAAGCTAGTGAACAGATACGACAAATGTTTAAATGTAGGTGGTGATTACGTAGAGAAGTAAAGGAAGCTTCAGTTATGTAACAGACTTTGTTTTTTCAAATAAATACATGTTTTTAATTATTGCAACAAAACGGTCGTTATTTCCTGGATCCCCCTCGTACATACCTTAAGGGCATTTTTTAAAGATTTTTAGGTCATAAATGCATTGTTTTTAGGAATTTTTTTATGATTTATAGGTCATCAAAATCCTAGCCCTAGTCATTACTGGAATTGGAAAACAGTAGCAAATCGTAGCATAAGCTATTCAACGCTAGTCCTAGTGCGTTATAATAAAATTAATGTCAGAATTGAAATATAACAAAACTAGTGTCCAGTTTACCTACTCTCATGGATTAATGAGTGCTAGAAGATAAAGATAATTGAATAGCAATTACCGACACGATTTCTGACACTGAGCGAGGGACATGTACAGTTATAATACTTCACCACGTGCACCACGTTTATTGCATTAATAATTATCCCTGTGTGAAGCACCATATTTCGCACTTAGCTATTTGTTTTCGTGAACTTGTCTGTCTCTGAATACAATAAAGAACATTAGTATGCTTTTCATAGCGAAGTAGCAAAGCCTTTGTTGTCGCGCATTCATGACCAATGAAAGGCCTTTTAATACAGTTATTAAGAAGGGAATTAACAGTAGCAATTTCTCATTTATGTTTGCTTCTGTTTTACTAGATTGTTCTGAGAATTGATGTCTGTGATTAACCACTGTTCTTGCGTACACGCCACAAAATGCTAATTTATTTCAGTGTTCATACCAGGAGAGTAGAAAGTATGGAAATCTGCTTCTACGTTTCCTACTTTAAACTATATGAAGAAACTTTATAACAATAATAATAATAATAATAATAATAATAATAATAATAATAATAATAATAATAATATATATATTTATTTAATGTGGCAGAGCTAAGGTCAGTAGTTCTTCTCTTCCACCCAGTCAGACTCTAATTCTAATTGAATACAATAGGCTTACAGTAGTTATTATTAGAGAGCGAAATTTTAGGTCCTAAAAAGTGGCATTTTAGGCGCCTAAAATAGGCTCTTAAACTCCATTTTATTTAGTCTCTATAAAATAAAAATAGGCTTTTGTTAAAGAATGTCAGTAATATAAGATTAAACATTTATTGAACGCAAAATTCTAGGATTAAAAGAAATTTCCACACATTTTACAAGGGTACACATGTATACACAAAACGGAGACATTCTGTCTTTAAGTTAGTGTTTTTCATTCACCAATCACATTTCCATAGTTTGCTTTACAGTAGATGATCAGCACCTATTGTGGCTATTGTGTCACTTATTGCTGTACTTACAAATGGTGAGAAAAAAAGGCAGGGTTGTTATCTGTCTTGGAATATTAGAGAATGCTTATTCGGGTACAACCCAGGAGTTTGCGTTAAATTGCTGACAGAGGAAGATATAATAATAATAATATTAGGCCTAATAATAATAATAATAATAATAATAATAATAATAGGCCTACTAATAGTAATAATTTGTCCCGCAGGAGTTCTTTTACATGCCATTAAATCTACTGACATGAGTCTGTCGCATTTAAGCACACTTAAATGTCATTGACCTTGGCCGGGATCGAACGTGCAACATCGAACACAGAAGGCCAGCGCTATACCGACTACACTACCCAGGTCAACTGAAAGTTGGAATTTTAGGACTGAAAGATTGTAAGAATGAGGAGAGATGGCCCGGAGGTACTTCTCTTGTGTCGTTCACTGCTAGGAAGGAGTTGTTATCCGTGAGATAATCGAACTACAGAGTTGTTTCAGATCTCTGATAACGAATTTGAATGACGTCATGTGCGTCAGGAATCACACCGACAGCTGAATTTCGGCGAGAGGTGACAGAGCAGTGAGTGATTTCATAATCAGTGTGCACGGTGTATCACAGTAGCAATGCCCAAGAAAATCGAGCCTTTTTTAGGAGGGGTACATAACTCTTTCCGATGCCAAGTACAGTTACGTAAAATCATAGGAGCCTTCGAAAAACGTGGTTTCGTTATTTCCAAGAAAGGCATCTTGTGTGTACCTAATAAGACTGGCAAAATTCGGATGGGATTAATTCCAGATTGGAAAAAGCAAGCAAATCTACCCTCCGTCACAAATCGCCGCACCCCACAATATAATACAAATTAATTTCATTCGAGCTTTACTAATCTTATTAAGTACACAGAAGATGCCTTTCTTGGAAGTAACGAAACCTCGTTCATTGCAGGTTTCTTTTATTTTCACTTAACTGTACTTGACACCGGAAAGGATTGTTATGTACCCCTCCTAAAACGGCTCGATTTTCTTGGGAATTTCTGCTGTGAGTCGCCGTGCACTCTATGAGATCACTCACTACTGGTCTGTCACCTCGCGCCACAGTTGAGCTGTCGTGTCACTCCTGACGCACATGATGTCAATCAAATTCGTTTTCAGAGATCGGAAACAACCCTATAGTTTATAGGGAATACCAAATTCAATAAGAATATTATATAACACTTCTCTCTTAACTCAGTCGTATGCCTTTTTGAAATCTATGAATAATTGATATACTGTGCCCTTATACTCTTATTTTTTCTCCAATATCTGTCGAATACAAACATCATATCAATAGTCGATCTATTACGCCTGAAACCACATTGATGATCCCAATAATTTCATCTACATCTATAATTAATTTTCTCAGAAGAATATTTGACAAAAGAACTAAGGAAGAGAATAGTGAAGTGCTTCGTGGGGAGTGCGGCGTTGTATAGGACAGGAACAAGGAGATTACGACGAAGTCAAGAGAAGCGACTAGAATTATTTGAAATGTCGATATGGAGTAGAATGAAGCATATGGAATGGACAGAGTAAGAAATGAAGATATGCTAGGAAGAGTGGGAGAAAAAGAATAATGCTGAAACTCTTCAGGAAGAGAAAAGAAATTGGCTGGGTCATTGGCTAACAAGAAACTGCCTTCTAAATGATGCACTGGAAGGAATGGTGAAGGGATAAAAGTTCGGGGAAGAAGATATCAGACAGTGAGATATCGACACCTAAGAATGAAAACCTCGTATGTCTAATTTTCTAAATTTTACAGGAGAGCAAAAAATCGACATACATGGTTTTCACATTTAAATAGATGGCTCGTAAGTCGGAAATTTCGACATACAAGGTTTTCACACTCAAATAGATGGCTCGTAAGTCGGATTTTCTATAATGACTAGAGACGCGCTTTTCATTTTAAAATTAAAGAATAAAGAGATACGTGGTTTTCATGAAAAAAAATTAAAAATGAAAATTTTGCAATTTTAGACAATAAGAGAATGGGCTTTCCTATAAATTTGAGTGAAAATCGCATTTTCGAAAAAAGTCGACTTACGAGGTTTTCATTCTTAGGTGTCGATATATTGGATCGAATGCAGAGACTAATAAGAAAGCGGAAAGGGGGAAGATTGGAGAATGTTGGGTTTGCAGTGAAAAACCTGCCCCTGAGCAGAAAACTATGAATGCATGTCATATTGAACGTTAGTTTCCAATTTTTGGCAAGGGTAAACGAGATCAAGGATGAGAATGTTGACTTGCTTGCAGACGCTCATTCATTCCTGAACAGATGGAAAAACTATTTTGGGCAACTACTAAATATACATAGGCCAAATAGAAATGATCAGGACGAAATTCAAATACAAACTGCTGAGCCATTTATACCGGAACCCACACTTTCTGAAGTCGATAGAAAATCTGAAAAAGTAAAGTCTCCAGGTATTGATCAAATTCCAGCAGAATTAATACAAGAGGGTGGAAGAGCATTATCTAGCGAAATTTATAAACTTACTGTATACTTGCAATTTGGGAAAGGAAATTGCACCAGAACAATGGAAGGAGTCCATAATCGTACCTATTTTTAAGAGGGAGGCAAGACTAACTGCAGTAAATTTCGAGGAATATCACTTTTGTTGACGTCGTACAAAATTTTGTCGAATATCCTTTTGAGAAGGATAACTCCATATGTAGATGAAGTTATTGGGGATCATCAGTGTGGTTTTCGGCGTATTAGATCGACTATTGATCAGATTTTTGTATTCGACAGATACTGGAGAAAAAATGGGAGTATAAGGGTACAGTATATCAGTTATTCATAGATTTCAAAAAGGCATATGACTCGGTTAAGAGAGAAGTTTTATATGATATTCTTATTGAATTTGGTATTCCCAAGAAACTAGTTCGATTAATTAAAATGTGTCTCAGTGAAACTTACAGCAGAGTCCGTATAGGCCAGTTTCTATCTGATGCTTTTCCAATTCACTGCGGGCTAAACCAGGAGATGCACTATCACCTTTACTATTTAACTTCGCTCTAGAATATGCCATTAGGAAAGTTCAGTATAACAGGCAGAGTTTGGAATTGAACGAGTTACATCAGCTTCTTGTCTACGCGGATGACGTGAATATGTTAGGAGAAAACCACAAACGATTAGGAAAACACGGAAATTCTACTTGAAGCAAATAAAGCGATCGGTTTGGAAGTAAATCCCGAAAAGACGAAGTATATAATTATGACTCGTGACCAGAATATTGTACGAAATGGAACTATCAAAATTGGAGATTTATCCTTCGAAGAGGTGCAAAAATTCAAATATCTTATGCAACAGTAACAAATAAAATGACACTCGGGAGGAAATTAAACACAGAATAAATACGGAAATGCGTGTTATTATTCGCTTGAGAAGCTTTTGTCATCTAGTCTGCTGTCAAAAAATCTGAAAGTTAGAATTTATAAAACAGTTATATTACCGGTTGTTCTGTATGGTTGTGAAACTTGGACTCTCACTTTGAGAGAGAAACAGAGATTAAGGGTGTTTGAGAATAAGTTTCTTACGAAAATATTTGGGGCTAAGTGGGATGAAGTTACAGGAGAATGGAGAAAGTTACACAACGCAGAGCTGCACGCATTGTATACTTCACCTGACATAATTAGGAACATTAAATCCAGACGTTTGAGATGGACAGAGCATGTAGCACGTATGGGCGAATCCAGAAATGCATATAGTGTGTTAGTTGGGAGGCCGGAGGGAAAAACCTTTAGGGAGGCCGAGACGTAGATGGGAGGATAATATTAAAATGGATTTGAGGGAGATGGGATATGATGGTAGAGACTGGATTAATCTTGCATAGGATAGGAACCAATGGCGGCCCTATGTGAGGGCGGCAATGATCCTCCAGGTTCCTTAAAAGCCAGTAAGTAGGCATAAATCTTGTTTCCCCCGCTCCCATTTGTGGATGATTTGTTGTTCGTATTTAGCAAGGTCATAAAGCTATTCACACGCAATTCAGTTTTAACTTATTTCTGGATTTAACATGTTATGTAACTTCATTATCTGAGATAAACTTGTAATGCTATTCTAGTCGCATATCGCGTTCGATAAAATGAAACTACGTCAGAAGTTCTGGAAAAATCGCTCATATCTACTAGAACTGTCGCGATGAAGACCTGTCTTCTACTAAGAAACCGAAGTAGGCCTAAGTCATATTAATAGCGGTATGAGATATTCCAGCTAGAATTGAACAAAATTAATTGTAGCTCTCGCTCGCTGTATTCGTTGCACTTGCCTTTCGAGTCTCGTCTAATAATTCTCGTGCGCTTCGAGTCTCGCTCATCGTTCTCGAAATATCATTTGGTCGGCGTGGAAAGATTTTGTAACTTTGAATAACATACATAATTGAAATAAATAACATTAGAGATTAATTTCGAGGAAAAATTGTTCCGGGGCCGGCTATCGAACCCGGGACCTTTGGTTAAACGTACCAACGCTCTCCCACTGATCTACCCGGGAACTCTACCCGACACCGATCCAATTTTTCCCTCTATATCCACAGACCTCAAAGTGGGCTGACAACCGTCAAGCAACCAACATTTGAGTGCACACTAACTCTGTGTGACTTTAAATTGTGGTTTTCTGTTACTTACAGTGACGTGTATTATGCAAATTAAGCTCTCAGGAATAACTCCCTGTAAAGATAATTTGAATAATTTCGAGGGAAAAATTGTTCCGGGGCCGGGAATCGAACCCGGGACATTTAGTTAAACGTACCAACGCTCTCCCACTGATCTACGCGGGAACTCTACCCGACACCGATCCAATTTTTCCCTCTATATCCACAGACCTCAAAGTGGGCTGACAACCGTCAAGCAACCAACATTTGAGTGCACACTAACTCTGTGTGACTTTAAATTGTGGTTTTCTGTTACTTACAGTGACGTGTATTATGCAAATTAAGCTCTCAGGAATAACTCCTGTAAAGTTAACTTGAATAATTTCGAGGGAAAAATTGTTCCTCCGGTATCGAACCCGGACCTTTGGTTAAACGTACCAAACCTCTCCCACTGAGCTACCCGGGAAGTCTAACAGACACCGATCCAATTTTTCCCTCTATATCCACAGACCTCAAAGTGGGCTAAGAACCGTCAAGCAACCAACATTTGAGTGCCCACTAACACTGTGTGACTTTAAATTGTGGTTTTCTGTTACGTACAGTGACGTGTATTATGCAAATTAAGCTTTCAGGAATAACTCCCTGTAAAGTTAACTTGAATAATTTCGAGGGAAAATTGTTCCGGGGCCGGGTATCGAACCCGGGACCTTTGGTTAAACGTACCAACGCTCTCCCACTGAGCTACCCGGGAACTCTACCCGACACCGAAACAATTTTTCCCTCTATATCCACAGACCTCAAAGTGGGCTGACAACCGTCAAGCAACCAACATTTGAGTGCACACTAACTCTGTGTGACTTTAAATTGTGGTTTTCTGTTACTTACAGTGACGTGTATTATGCAAATTAAGCTCTCAGGAATAACTCCCTGTAAAGTTAACTTGAATAATTTCGAGGGAAAAAATTGTTCCGGGGCCGGGTATCGAACCCGGGACCTTTGTTAAACGTACCAACGCTCTCCCACTGAGCTACCCGGGAACTCTACCCGACACCGATCCAATTTTTCCCTCTATATCCACAGACCTCAAAGTGGGCTGACAACCGTCAAGCAACCAACATTTGAGTGCACACTAACTCTGTGTGACTTTAAATTGTGGTTTTCTGTTACGTACAGTGACGTGTATTATGCAAATTAAGCTTTCAGGTATAACTCCCTGTAAAGTTAATTTGAATAATTTCGAGGGAAAAATTGGATCGGTGTCGGGTAGAATTCCCGGGTAGCTCAGTGGGAGAGCGTTGGTACGTTTAACCAAAGGTCCCGGGTTCGATACCCGGCCCCGGAACAATTTTTTCCTCGAAATTATTCAAATTAACTTTACAGGAGTTATTCCTGAAAGCTTAATTTGCAGAACATTAGAGATGTTTAATTGATAGAAGAAAGGATAGAAAAAACAATATCGCAATTATCAAAATGTTCTGAATCTATTATTAGATATTACCTATGGTTATATAAATAGAAAAAACTCAAATGTATTTATTTTGCTAATAATTGTAACATAAAATATAATATAAACAGAAAAACTTTAGCTCACCCCTGAAAGAGTAGAACTCGTGCACAGGGACGGATTACTGAATTTAAATTAATAAGTATATAATATAATTTGTCTTAAGTCTACTACATAAGAAGAATATATACATTTAAATTTACAATTTTTCATTATATATAAAATGCATACATCACTTTTTTAATTTAATACTAGAACTATTAGAATTGACAAGATTAGCATGTTAAAATATACATTTGTTATATATTCTTAGGCCTAAATTACTACTATGATTAAATACTGAAGCAGTGTTGTATTTTCGTTGAAACAATCTTAAACAATTCATATCTTTTGTTTCATATCAATGAGAATACAGTTGAAAATTATTTCGATTTTTATGTATGAATTTTATTAATACAATATAATAAATTTGTCTTATTTTAAGAGCATTAAATTCTAAACACAATTGCTGAGATGGAAAATCAATAGGTTTATGAAGACATATTTTAATTATTTTCTTCTGTAATAAATAAAGTGGATTAAAATTGGTTTTAAATAAACTACCCCATCCTATAATTCCATGCATAATTACCGATTTAAATAAAGTTAAGTATATTGTGCGTAATAAACTTATTGACAAGTAATTCTCCAATAAAATAAAATAATATACTATTTTACGTAATTTGTTATAAAGGTAATTAATGTGTAGGTTCCATTTTAAATGATTGTCGAAAATTATGCCTAAATATTTAACTTCAGAGGATTCCTTAATAATCGGACATTTACATTGTATAAAGCTACAATTAGAGTTACGTAATTTAATACTTAATGTAGATGTAGGTTCGTTACATTTTACAGATAATGAGAATGGAATAATCATGGTTTTATTTTCGTTGATAGAAAGATAATTTATGTTAAACCATTTTTTATTAATTTAAATCCATTATTTGAATTATTATATGTATCATGCCAGGTTTTCCACCAAAAAGTAAAATAAGAATAATGAACACTATTGTATTGTTGTACGTCAATTTTTAATAAGTCATGAATATCTGTTAAAAATAAATTTGCATTTCTAAGAAACATAAAACATACCGGTAACGTTAAAAAAAACCTTAATATTTTTTTACTTGAGATTGTTTTACACTTGATCTCAAACATACGAAAAAATTCCTAGTTTTTAAAAAAGGGCCTAGTAATTAAATAAAGATTGGGGAACGGATTATTAAACACTGAAAGGTAGAGATGACGTTTAAAATATGCTAATTGATTTTTATACATATATAGTTACCAGAACAGATAAAAGTTCAGTCTTGTATAGGCCCACCGATGGGAGATGAGGTCGCTGCTATCGCCACAAATAGGAAACATGCAACGAGTTCAGTAGTTCAGACTCCTGCCGTCGGTAATAGGAACTTGGCTGGCCTATGTAGACAACTGTGACGATTCAAGGTTGCTTGACGTTCGAGAGTTGACCACTCCCGATGTCTTGAACGTTCTCTTGATTCACTCACAATCAGTCAACGACGTAGGCAGTACTGCCGTGCGGGTTTTCGGCTTTGCGGGCGCTGTTAGTCTTGCTTTCTCGATCGTTGTTCAACTGTAATTTGAACCAACTGCAACGCAGCGTTAAAATCCGCATTGGACTTCGGTTTCACCGACTCAAGACTAGGCGTCCCCTCTTATCACTTTCTACACAAATTCCAGCTCAGTGCACTAAGAAGCCCCTATGATGCGCTTTCGGCGAGGAGTCACTTAGGCTAGTCTTACACGACCCTACCAAGTACCAGGCTAGAAACTAAAATCACTCAACTCTATGGGTACTATGCATAGACATTTCGCTAGCCCCGGCTGTCGACTGATTACTTGTACAGGTTTCATATCATATATCATATCATAACATATCATATATCATATCATACCATATCATATCATATATCATATCATATCATATCATATATCATATCATATCTTATCATATATCATATCATATATCATATCATATATCATATCATATATCACATCACATCATATATCACATCATATCATATATCATATCATATATCATATCATATATCATATCATATATCACATCACATCATATATCATATCATATCATATCATATCATATCATATCATATCATATCATATCATATCATATCATATCATATCATATATCACATCACATCATATATCATATATCATATCATATCATATCATATCATATCTTATCATATATCATACTGTATATCATATCATATATCACATCACATCATATATCATATATATCATATCATATATCATATCATATCATATCATATCATATCATATCGTATCATATATCGTATCATATATCATATCATATATCACATCACATCATACATCATATCATATCATATATCATATCATATATCATATCATATCATATCATATATCATATCATATATCACATCATATATCATATCATATCATATCATATATCATATCATATATCACATCACATCATATATCATATCATATCATATCATATCATACCATATCATATCATATCATATATCATATCATATCATATCATATCATATCATATCATATCATATCATATCATATCATATCATATCATATCATATATCATATATCATATCATATCATATCATATCATATCATATATCATATCATATCATATATCATATCATATCATATCATATCATATCATATTATATCATATCATATCATATCATATCATATCATATACCTCCGGGTTCCTTAAAAGCCAGTATTATTATTATTATTATTATTATTATTATTATTATTATTATTATTATTATTATTATTATTAATATAATAAATTCTATTTTCACAACCACATTGATTATATTTATAACCGTGCAATAAGAATGTTAGGAATAATTCGGTCAATTACTTATTCTTTTTCAACACCTGACTCTCTTTTAATACTATACTATACATTAGTGAGATCGAAACTCGAATATGCATCTGTAGTTTGGAACTCTATTACTAGTTCTGATTCGACAAAAATGGATAATATTCAAAGGAAATTTATTTCATTATGTTCGTACAGATTCCTGCCTAATAACTCTGTCGAAGTCTGTATGCCAGACATCATGATCTCGATTACTTATTCTTATGTAAGGTCCTTAAAGGTGACATTAATTTCAATCTCTCTTAAACAGTGTCAGCCTTCGTATTCCTATGAAGGACAGACATGAGACATCACAAACTCTTCTATATTAGAAATTATAAATCTTCCTCGCCGGTCTCCAGATGTATTAAACATGCTAACTTACATGTAAGCGATTTCGATCCATTCAATGTATAGAAGTATCTTTGCTAATATTACTTGCATAATCCTTATACACAAATTGGTAGTACGAATCAACTCCTTTCCATAATAATTTATAGTATTAATTCTTGTAAATTAATTATTGTAATCTATGTTCTTTATTTTGTTGTTAACACAAGTATTTAATTTGTACCATAGTTGTTCATTTTAATGTATTAATTGTATCACTGTGCTGACTTTTATTGGCCAATGGCTATTGTCCAGCACATAAATATAAATAAATAAATAAATAAATAAATAAATAATAATTATTAATACTATTATTATTATTACTATTATTATTATTATTACTATTATTATTATTATTATTATTATTATTATTATTATTATTATTATTAGTTTCATCTTGGTCATCAGTCGTCAATCTCATATCCTACATACAAACATATCACGAGTCGAATTTTATACGAGTGGCCATTACTCATACGCGAAAACTGAAGTGAAACTACGTCACTATCTCCCCGTGGCAAGTCTCGAAAGCTCCGCTAGATGTCGTCGCGCGCTCTATCTTGTAGTAGCGGCGACATCTGTTCCTCGCGTTGCTGTGCCTGAATTACGACCTGCTTAAAAGCAATTTAGATTCGACCAGATATTTATTGAAAATCTATCGTGTGTAGTCTTTAACAATTAAAAAAATCTTGCACGTAATCTTGTTGCCTGCGGAGCTTTTTCTTTAAGATTTTAAAGAAGTGCTACTATTATATCTTACGTTGAAATATTTGAAATTCATATTCTTCATACAAATGAGCTCCTGTTTTTTCCCTATTTGCTTAGATCAGGGCCTCCAAAAACTATGAACCATGAGCCACATACGGCCCACCATGGCTTTTTATGTGGCCCGTCTTTGTTCTTGTAAAAACTGAGAATTATACATTAAATTACTGTAAAGCGATCGGAGTTTATAAAACATCATTGGATAGGATATAGGCGTCTTCTTAGCGGATATTCTCCTTTGTAAAATAAATTAAGTCTTTAAGATGTGTGTGTGTATTTTCTAATGGAGAGTAGTGGCAGGAAAACCGAACGGACCCTTGTAGCTGATTTCAGAGCCTTGTTCACCCCAGAGCACGATAGACTGGTAACTAAGACTTTCGTGGTTCGAATCCTGCCTGGGAAGGAAACTTTTTGTTCCTTATTCAAATTTATTCCCAATACTTTTCGATTGCAGCGATATTTTACTACTTAATTAACTTATTATTCCCAGAACATGAATTTTACCAGCAATCTATTTATTTTATTTTATTTTATTGGGTTATTTTACGACGCTGTATCAACATCTAGGTTATTTAGCGTCTGAATGATATGAAGGTGATAATGCCGGTGAAATGAGTCCGGGTCCAGCACCGAAAGTTACCCAGCATTTGCTCCTATTGGGTTGAGGGAAACCCCCGGAAAAAACCTCAACCAGGTAACTTGCCCCGACCGGGATAAACCCTTAAACCACCTGGTTTCGCGGCCAGACGCGCAGACCGTTACTCCACAGGTGTGGACCCAGCAATCTAAAATTATCAAACTCAGAATAGTGAAATTTCCTAGTTTACATAAATGGATGCACTACTTTTCTTTCCTCTATAATACCTAGTAAATGATTTGTTTGTATTTTTACGCTCGTACCATCAAACTTCGGTCTTGAAGGGAATAGCAAACAGTGTTTCCGGTTCTCAACCGTTAATCAAAAGGTATAGCCAGGTTAATATTATAAATGTTGTTCGCACTAAACCATTGTCAATTTTCTTTAGTGAGTTCTCTGAACTGTATTGAAAAAGTCTCACTTTTCTCGTCAAAACGCGACTGCAAGAGTCTGTGGAACGCTTTGGAAATAACATAAGAAACCAAAAGAAGTGTTGGGCGATTTGGTGGTTAGATTGTCGGAAACGATGAAATAAATACATAAATATAATGAAGATAAATAAAATAAATAAATAAATAAATAAATAAATAAATAAATGTAAATAAATAAATAAATTAATGTAAACAAATAAATAAATTAATGTAAATAAATAAATAAATAAATAAATTAATGTAATACAATGGTGTTCACTATTCTTATGCAGATGACACAGTTGTACTTTTTGGTGGAAACACTTGGTATGATGCATATAATAATACAAATAATGGACTTAAATTAATAAAAAAATGGTTTGACATAAATTACCTTTCTATCAACGAAAATAAAACCATAATTATTCCAGTATCATTATCTGAAAATGTAACAAACCTCCTACATCTATATTAAGTATTAAATTACATAATTCTGATTGTTGTCTTATACAGTGTAAAAGTCCGGTTATTAAGGAGTCCTCTGAAGTTAAGTATTTAGGCATAATTTTCGATAATCATTTAAAATGGAACCAACACATTAATTACCTTTGTAATAAATTACGTAAAATAGTATATTATTTTGTTTTATTGAGGAATTACTTGTCAATAAGTTTATTACGCACAATATATTTAACTTTATTTCAATCGGTAATTATGTATGAAATTATAGGATGGGGTAGCTCATTTAAATCCAATTTCAATCCACTTTATTTATTACAAAGAAAATAATTAAAATATGTCTTCATAAACCTATTGATTTTCCATCTCAAAATTTGTTTTTAGTCTTTAATGTACTTAACGTAAGACAAATTTATTATATTGTATTAATAAAATTCATACATAAAAAAATCGAAATAATTTTCAATTGTATTCTCATAGTTATGAAACAAAAGGTATGAATTGTTTAAGATTGTTCGAACCAAAATGCAACACTGTTACAGTATTTAATCATAGTAGTAATTTAGGCCCAAGAATATATAACAAATTTATATTTAAATGTCCTAATCTTGTCAATTCTAATAGTTTTAGTATTAAATTTAAAAGCTATGTATGGATTTTATAAAAATTGAAAAATTGTAAATTTAAATTTATACACTATAATTGCACGAAGACATAAG
>JAJSOF020000001.1:10584136-10595705 GCA_025594305.2 Periplaneta americana | reverse complement strand
GCTAAACTCAAGCGTACTGTTTACTTGCTCAAACACTGAAAATTGTTGAAACTGAAATAGGTAAAAATGAAGTTAAATTTAAATTCAAACTAAGTAACAACAAATAACTTATTTCATGCTCCTAAAATCCTGCAACATAGGTGAGGCCCTCTTCTTGTTCTTGAGTCAATTTTCCTCTTTTCACTTCGGTTCCATCTTCGCTGCTGTTGTTCAGGAGTGCACTGTATGTTGGCCTTCAGGGTTCGAGTCTCGTCTCCACTCACACCAGCCATTGTGTATTTTCCTGGGTGATATTCATCTTCCGGAATATATCAATTCAACTTCGTTGCCAAATTGAAGTGGCATATAGCATCCATGACCCCAAGTTTTCAGGGTTGTACGACTTACATACGTTTCCCTTGGGACAACGTCTCCAAATCAAACCATTGAAAGACTCGTTTGCATTCTGAGTCTTGTCATGCAAACACCTGCCCAGCATACTGGGGTCTGCAAGTCTTTCGTAAATTATGGAGATTTAACTCCACTTCTTAGCGCAAGCTACGGATGGGGTATGAAAAAATTAAATTTCGTTCATAAATAGTGGGAAAACCTAAACATGTCTTCTTCTTCCCTTCAAGTATTAGGCCAAATGGCCTGTTACGATCTCACAGTTGAATTTTCAATCCAGCGCTTCTTTGGACGACCGAGAGATCTCTTCCCGTTTGGACATAGTGGAGCATGACTTTGGGATTCTATCTCTATGCATGCGATGCAGATGGTTTATCCAGTTGTTCTGATAATGTTTTACGTTATTAATTTACAGGTTCTAGTTGTAATTCTTCCATTACATCTTCATTGCGTTTGTGATCCAATTTTGTATATCCCACTGTATATCTGTAAATTTAATTTCATTAGCCGTTATTCTGCTTTCGTCTTTCTTCCTCAATGTCCATGCCTCACTGCCGTAACAAAGTACAGTCTCTCGCCAAGGTCTTGTATAGGCGAATTCTAGTATGCCTTTGTACTAGGAAGGTTTCATAATGGTGTTAATTATTCCCATTGTTTTGATGTATTTAGAAATTTTCTGTGAAATGTCTACATCTTCGAAAAAGATAATGTGTATCCGAGATATGTAAAATAATATACTCTTTCTAATATTTTTAAATCTGAACATATTTTGCTAGGCACAGGGTATTTTCCGCAGAAAGCCATATAACATGTTTATATATATATATATATATATATATATATATTTAAAAAAGAGAAGAATCGGGTTAAAATCGGTTGAAGAAAAATTGTCATTATAGGGGGATGCATACCTTACGAACACTGTGTTAGGTGCTGCGAAGGCTTGTATATTATAATAGTTTAAACCTTTGTATTTTAATAGTACGTACTACAGATAATTAGGTGAAACTTACCACATGGTAAACATGGCGGATACTACATAAAATGTGATGTAACAAGAATTTATATTGCTGGACTATGGGGCTGAACTTAATGTGTTGAGAAAAGAAATCATATTTAGCCTTAATGGAAAAATAACTTTGTTGTACAAAGCACGAAGAATTCGTTTTATTATCTGAGTGTGCAGTGAGTGATCATATTTGTGCACGTCTGAAAAGTAAAAGCTGCAAGCGGCGCGGCTGTGTGATTGTGAATCTCCGCACAATTCATTACGCTAAACAGAAACATTATAAAACGTATAATGGGATTTATGTGGCTCTTCAGTCATGTTTTATTTAGCTCTATTGCGGCACCAAATTGAGGCATACGCGATACGGCAAACATTTTCAATCTTCATGCGTATGATATTTACTTGTTATGAGGTCATCACAACAGTATTACCAGCACAGACCTTGGTTCTAAATTCTATTAGCAATCCCAACTAACTTGTATTTCACTCTTTACACGAGAGCTGCAAATATAGTCGGCAGTCATTCCGAAGATAGCTTCATCGTTTGTCTTTATAGCTCTGTTAGTGTTTATTCGAACTCGTAAAATCAGGTACATTGAAGTATAAAGTTATTGAAGGAGGTTGCAATACACGAGCGTGAGGTGACGTAACGTTTTAACTTGAGGACACTGGGTAGTTAAAGAGTTGAATGGAGCGCTTCTAAATGAGAACATTTTAAAACTTTGTTTTTAATACTAATAAAGATAATTGGATTAAACTTTATCACAATGCAATATCAGGCAATATAAAATAATTTAATGCATATAGTAGGAAGAAAATAGCTGATATCATATAAATTAATTTTTATTTTTCAGTCAATCACTTATCATGTTATGATGGCAGAAATGGATTCTGTTACATCAAGATACAATGTTAATATACGTCACGAATATTTTCGACTTACTTTCAGATGACAGTTTTCTAACAAACAAACATTTGAACTAGGTGAAAATATTGTTTAAACACGTTTATAAAACACTAGTAAATAGTCTGACCATGCATACTTTACATAAAATGGTTGAATGGCGTACATAGTCTTAAAATTAAATTGATATACAGATAGAAAGCCTTCCAATGAACATAATTATAATACAACATATTGAGAGGCATGCAGTGTGCCTGAATTATGAAATTAAAACATTTAAAATTATCACATATAAAAAACTGAAGACTAGGCTTGTTCTTTATGTATTGGAAGACTGTATGAAGTGGATGTAAAAGAAAATCTTGGTCTATTCGCCGTGGTGAGAGGCATTATATGAAAGATGTACAGTGGAGGTTTCAGACGATGTGGCCTTCTCATCCTGGCGTTACATGGTAGACTGGCTAACCTATCCCATTATCTCCTGGCTTAGTTGCCTTACTGGTGTCACTTATGAGATTAAAACCTGACTTCGGACAGTTGACTAAGCAACGAACAATGCATATAGTAAGCAATAATTATTTACAAGTTTATTCATGAAAAAATATTATCAGAGGCTGAATCCTGTTTCTTTTTTTTTTATTTATATTTAGGTTCAATTTTCTCACGAACTGTTTGACACGATTAAATGAAACTTTTACTGTACATTATTAAGAATAAATTATAGTACAACTAGTGGCGAAAATAAAATGAATAAAATTTAGTTTTTGTTTCGAAATTACTGTTTTTATTATAAAAAGTTGATGATTCCTGAATAAAGTATTATTATTTTTTCCGTCAACTAATATATGTATCTGTGCTCCAGTTCTAGGTTTAAATTGTGAGACATTTTCTTGGTCAGTAATAATATAAATATGTTATAGTCATCCACAAACGATTAGGGAAAACACGGGAATTTTACTGGAAGCAAGTAAAGAGATAGGTTTGGAAGTAAATCCTAAAAGACAAAGTATATGATTGTCTCGTGATGAGAATATTGTACGAAATGGAAATATAAAAATTGGAAATTTATCTTTTGAAGAGGTGGAGAAGTTCAAATATCTGGGAGCAACAGTAACAAATATAAATGATACTGGGGAGGAAATTAAACACAGAATAAATATGGGAAATGCCTGTTTTTATTCGGTTGAGAAGCTTTTATCATCCAGTCTGCTGTCAAAAAATCTGAAAGTTAGAATTTATAAAACAGTTATATTACCGGTTGTTCTTTATGGTTGTGAAACTTGGACTCTCACTTTGAGAGAGGAACATAGGTTAAGGGTGTTTGAGAATAAGGTGCTTAGGAAAATATTTGGGGCTAAGAGGGATGAAGTTACAGGAGAATAGAGAAAGTTACACAACACAGAACTGCACGCATTGTATTCTTCACCTGACATAATTAGGAACATTAAATGCAGACTTTTGAAATGGGCAGGGCATGTAGCACGTATGGGCGAATCCAGAAATGCATATAGAGTGTTAGTTGGGAGGCCGGAGGGAAAAAGACGTTTGGGGAGGCCGAGACGTAGATGGGAAGATAATATTAAAATGGATTTGAGGGAGGTGGGATATGATGATAGAGAATGGATTAATCTTGCTCAGGATAGGGACCGATGGCGGGCTTATATGAGGGCGGCATTTTTTTTTAGGAATAAACAGGTGATAAACTTATTATTATAAGCATTTGTAAGTTGTTTATATTGTGTTCAAGTTTCATATTATTAACTTTAGTAGTACTTAAAATTAGAAGGTTGAAAATACTCTGATTTACAAGAGCTTTAAAATTCTCCAACTACCCCCCGTTCAGCTCCTAGCAATGCGTTAAGAAAATACAATAAAATTGTCATATTTTTAGTGCAGTTAGTACTCACTCCATCACGTAAAGAAATATATCTTACATTTGACCGACAATTCAATTGAGCAGCCATGAGTAACTATGTACTATGTGCAGAATTTCGTAGATAGTAACTGGATTCGCAAGGACTGGTGTTTGGTCCTTTAATCGAAACTTGTTTAAAGATAGAGACTTTGTAAAGGAATTAATTCGTAAGCTGTTTATCTTAAAAATAATCCTAATGTAAAATGTAATTCAGCGCTATCTCCCTCGTAGGCAAGATTACACAACTACAGTGCCAAGGACATCTTGCACAAGAGTGTAGGAAATACAGCGAAAGAAGCCAGTCTGATGCCTCACTACCTAAAAAAGCATCTGCAAAGCAAAGTTACAACAAGAGATGTGTCAATCAGATGCACGGAACACAGAATGGGCTGGCTTTCTAAATTATGCAAACTGGATGAAATGCGAGACATTACCAGTTAGGCGTCAAATTGTAACCGAAGAAGATAAAGTATTATTAAAGTACACACTTCATACAATGTTGATTCTAACTCTAGTGCTATTCACCGTCATGATTCTTTTCTGCATATTTTAATCATACTACTAGTAACTAAAATATAAGTACTTCTTGATTACACACTTTTAACACTTTGTATCACTTAGGAATAAGCTTATAATGGTAACTTTCTTGTGTTAAAATAAAAAACTAATTTATAAATTATTCAAGAAATTAAATTACAACATCGCATACAGAACAAATAACATTCTACAAAAACATCTCAACACACAAACACAAACAAATACAACCACACAGGCGTATACAAACTCAAATGTAACACCTACAACAACTTATACATAGGATAGACAGGCAGATCATTTCAAACACGTTACAAAGAACACATCACAGCCATAACAAAATTACAAAAACCTCCACATATGCAGAACACAAATGCCAACCACACCTACAGAGACATCAACATAGACATGGAAATACTGCACATCCAACCAAAAAGCCAGAAACTCAACACACTAGAACAATATGAAATATACAGACACACGAAAACACACCCCAACGATATTCTCAACGCAGAACTCAATTTCAGAACACATATACTCTTTGACTCTACACTACGAACGCACCCTCACAGGAAACAAGAGGCGCCAAGACCAACAACGACCAGTTCTGAAGATGACCCAAAATAGGTCGAAACATGTTAACAAGGTACGTTAAAATTTAACACAAGAAAGTTCTCATCATACATATTCCGAAGTGATACAGTGTTAAAAGTTGTGTAATCAAGATGTATTATAAATTACCTAGTTGATTAGTTTCGACTTCGTATCAGCCATCCTCAGAACTAGTGAGGTCTTTGCTTCGTATAGTTTTTTCAGTGTTTTATGGAAGTGCTTTTTCGTTTGGTTGTTTAGAGTCAAATAGGGTGTGTGTTGTGAAATTTAGTTGTGCATTGAGGATGTGTTGTATGTGTGTTGTGAAATTTAGTTGTGCATTGAGGATGTGTTGTATGTGTGTTGTGAAATTTAGTTGTGCATTGATGATGTGTTGTATTTGTGTTGTGAAATTTAGTTGTGCATTGAGGATGTGTTTGTATGTGTGTTGTGAAATTTAGTTGTGCATTGAGGATGTGTTGTATGTGTGTTGTGAAATTTAGTTGTGCATTGAGGATGTGTTGTATGTGTGTTGTGAAATTTAGTTGTGCATTGAGGATGTGTTGTATGTGTGTTGTGAAATTTAGTTGTGCATTGAGGATGTGTTGTATGTGTGTTGTGAAATTTAGTTGTGCATTGAGGATGTGTTGTATTTGTGTTGTGAAATTTAGTTGTGCATTGAGGATGTGTTGTATGTGTGTTGTGAAATTTAGTTCATCGATTAAAGTTCTCGTTAACACTTTGTTAAAAACATAAAATTTACTCTGTCACACGTTAAAAGTGTTAAAAATGTATAAAAAGGTATTTACCTTCGACAGACGGCCCGTTTCGACGCTATTTGTCGTCGTCTTCAGTGTCTCTTGAACCACTGCTGATTTTGGCTCTGCGATGTGCAGTTGTCGATGGTAGGGTGGGGGTGTGTTGCTCCTATGGTGTCATACAAGATACAACGAACATATTAAAGCTATAACCAAACCTTACATTACATCAAATTATGCAGATCACATTATCGACAATAAACATGACTACAATAATATAGAGACAGAAATGGAAATTTTACACATCACACCAAAAAGTTCACAGTTAAAAATCCTAGAACAGTACGAAATATATAAGAATACAATAGCACACCCACATTACATACTTAACACGCAACTACAGTTCAATACGCACACATTGTTTGACATCATAATACGTCATAGCATACAGACAACCAACCCCCACCATAGAGCAACACACCCCCACCCCTACCATCGACAACTGCACATCGCAGAGCCAAAATCAGCAGTGGTTCAAGAGACACTGAAGACGACGACAAATAGCGTCGAAACGGGCAGTCTGTCGAAGGTAAATACCTTTTTAACAATTTTAACACTTTAACGTGTGACAGAGTAAATTTTATGAAATTTAGTTGTGCATTGAGGATGTGTTGTAGATGTGTTTTTGTGTGTCTGTACATTTCGTACTGTTGTGGTGTATTATTATTATTATTATTATTATTATTATTATTATTATTATTATTATTATTATTATTATTATTATTATTATTATTATTATTCGAGAAATAGTCTTATTCAAATATGAAGCGACTTATTATCTCTCTGGTTAACTATCAACAAGATTAGAGAGATATCAGACGCTTAAAAATTATGTAAAACTATTGAAATCCTTATTTTGTGGGTGAGATTTGTCAAGAGAGAAAGGAACAATAGGTAGTGTTGAAGTAACAGTGGTTTAACCGCAGATATCCGAAGTCAATCGACAGTATCACCTGTTGCCATTATATTGTATTGAAACTGTGTTTTCGCTGTTGGCGAGATTGTTATTGCTCGGCTTGTACATTTTTTAAATAAAAATGCGAAATGCAGTGCAGCCACAGTTAAACTGCATCCAGTCAGCGTCTCTTCGTTTGGCTTTATTAATCTTTACACTTTTCGGCCTTCAGACACGTGTGATACTCTTAAGACATCCATGTCCTGGGCGGGATCTGAACCCACTTGTGTAAGATTTGCTCCCTAAGTTACACCGCAGTTGTGAGTCATAACTTACGTAAGGATTTCTCGTTGAGATCTCAATTTGTGAAATCTATGAAGGGTTTAAATAATTAGATTTCGGCAGAGGCCGTTCATTTCTCTTTCTTTCGGGCTGTCGAGTGCGATCTGCAGGATTGTGGGATAAAAATAGAATCTTAGGCACCGAAAGTTACAAGAGTGAACAAAAAGGAAAGAAATTTATTTTACAGGGAGAGGCTGATGGATATTAATTGTAAATTGTGAATGTGCAAGAATTGTGACCTTGCTGACGCCTGGAACACAGCGAGCTTCCAAGTAGTAACGCTGTTTTGTGCTGTGACTAACTTTAATTGTGATCTATAACGCGACAGCTAGGACTTGCGACAGGTAAGTTCATGGGAATAGTGATATCGAGAGAAAGACTCTGCGTTGTATTATATGAGTCACAGCTTATTAAAATGTATTTATTTCACTTATTTTCAGAAGAATATAGCTGCATATTCACACATGCTGAGACCAACAACAATTTTGAGTGAATACTTCTTCAAAATCAAACCGATATATGAGGTACTACGACGGAAACAGCGATGTAATGTTTCCATGGTGATCCATTCCGACACTATAACCAAATA
The DNA here is from genome assembly GCA_025594305.2 of Periplaneta americana. NCBI lineage: Eukaryota > Metazoa > Arthropoda > Insecta > Blattodea > Blattidae > Periplaneta > Periplaneta americana. The sequence goes on along the minus strand of JAJSOF020000001.1, from coordinate 10,587,721 downwards.
CCTTACTATAATAATACCGGACAGCTCTATACTAGCAGCATTGGCGTGAGTGCGAAAAATCGTGGACCTGACATCTAGCGGAGAGGAATGGAATTACGTGCAAATATACAAATATTAACATAGCGAGATTAGGACTATTGTTTAAAACGTGAGTTACTAATGTGGAATTATATATGAAACACTTAAGAAATGTTGAATAATATTTAATGTAAAATTGTTATCTTATATCAAAGCTGCATATTATGAGAAATATTGCATACTTCATATTACTTTCCGTAATTAATTGTTACATATTTTTTCTTTGGTTTACCGAGACAAAATCAATCTGATATTAGGAATGAATTTACAGTAATGTTTTATATACGCATTGCTGACAACTGCAAAGATAAAATCGATAGTAATCTGATGCTTGTAATAATTAGTAAAGGCATGTGGACAACAATAAAACTTAATTTGATAAAACCTTAAAATCCAATACATTTTAACTTCTATACATTTATCAGGTCTAAATAAAAAAAAAAGTTTGTATTTTTCTATCAACACAAAGACGAAGGAATTAGGCCTACTAAAGAATGTTGTTGACTCACGTTTTATGAACTGTCGGAAATCGAAAGTACTATTTGGAGCAATTTGTAATGCTGCAATTGTCACAATTATTATATACAGCACACATATACCGTGACATTTTAACACTAATACTAATTCATAAAACTATTAACAAATTAACTAGCCCAGCAACAATATACATTGCAGTTGATTACAGCTTGTTTCGCGAGTATCTCCATCCCGGCAGGTAGGTAGCAGCACCATCGTCGTTAGCACGTAAAACTGCTGGCTGTCCGGTATTATTATAGTAGGGTATTTGCTATAATTTTCTGACTAATAACACGATTGAAATAAATCTTGTTTGATCGGGTATACGGCTACGGTGCGAGCATGACTTTGAGTTGGAGTCGCGTTTGAGTTGGAGCCAGCGCTACTGGTGGCAATTTTGGGTATGGGCGAACATTTTTGGGCAGTGTATTTCGCGACTCGGACATGCTATCACGCTGAATTTTGTGGCAAGCGAAAGATCTCGTCCAGATGTCGATTTAAGCCAGACGTGTTCATGTAAAACCCACGGCCGTGACCCAACCCGATTCTTTATGATGGAAGGTTGTAAGACTTCCACATTGCCTCTGAGATCTTGTTTATAAATTTTTGAATCATTGTGTCTACTTTAACAGAAATAGTTACTAATATTCTGACTTTGTAGAAAATTTCATCGGCATACTTCGTACCACTATACGAGCTACTCGTAAACTAGCATTCCAACTACTCAAGTAAGTGATATAAGAGATTTGGCCCTGAAATTACCTGATATTCACCTTACTTTTTGGAGAAACTTCATAAAATGCCTAAAACCTTTGAATAGAGTCTAAGTCATTATCCCAGCATTACTTCATTGGAGTCGACCTGGTTGGCGAGTTGGTATAGCGCTGGCCTTCTATGCTCAAGGTTGCGGGTTCGATCCCGGGCCAGGTCGATGGCATTTAAGTGTGCTTAAATGCGACAGGTTCATGTCAGTAGATTTACTGGCATGTAAAAGAACTCCTGCGGGAAAAATTCCGGCACACCGGCGACGCTGATATAACCTCTGCAGTTGCGAGCGTCGTTAAATAAAACATAAAATTTAACATTTACTTCATTGGAGTATACTATTATTATTATTATCTATGTCTAAAGTACATAAAAGAGCAATCAATTGTAGTAAGACATATCCAGAGAAAAAACTAAACAGTACCATTCCCAACACCACAACCTGTAAGAGACATTCATTAAAATAATAACAAAATAGTTGAATAGGTAAAATCCTTTAAATATGCGAAAAGCAATGAGCGTGACGAAACATGAAATAAAATTAATTTCTACTGGGGAACAGTACGCCAAACGTTAGGAAAAGAGTGACCGAAAAGAGACCCTATTGAAATGTTATAAAGTAAAGACAGTCCCTGCATTCTTAAATCGCAGCGATAGTTGGATCCTAACCAAAGTTCAAGCACAGAGAATAAATTGAGACAGGAGGAATGAAGTGCCTTAGATATGTAGATAAAAAATAAGTAAGGATGTAACAGCTGAATTAAACATTGAAAATAATGTATAGATTATAAAATAGTTTCTAAAGAATTCGGAGGAACATATTCATTGGCTGCCAGCTACACGTGTTGCAAGGAGAGTTATGAATTATAATACAGAAGGGAAAAGGGCAGTAGGATCACCAATGTGAGATAGATTGTAGAGCATGCGAAGCAAGTGAAAGGCCTAAACCGTGAAAAAAGAAGAAAAAGGAAATGATGTTACGAGCTATGCAAACTCCGGCTTCCTAGTTGACAGCGTGGTTCGAAGCGCAGACCCAGCCGGTAGGGACATTGAGCAGTCTTATCGGGGATTATGGGGTTGGTTGGACAGGGCGAGGGGAGGAATCGCCAGCTGTGGTGGAAGGAGGCACCTGCCCCTTCATGCTTGGGGTTGTGCACACGGCCGATACTCCTTTGTCAGAATCATCAGAGAATCTCAGTATCGATGGCAATGCACCGACCTTGAAGGGCACATCAGACGCCTATCAGGACCTAATAGTTCGGCGTAATGGACGCTCATATTTCCTAAATTAATGGAAGAGCATGCGCAGACGCCGATTTTGTCCATTTGCATGTGAGGACAACTCTAATTGATAAGCTTGAATGTAAGAGTCCCTCCCCATCCTATATAAACATGCTACATATTGGTGACCCATTTCTGAAGAAACTGTTTTAGCGAAAGACTTAACATTTTACTGTAAATTATTTATACATCTTGATTACACAGTCGACCTGGTTGGCAAGTTGGTATAGCGCTGGCCTTCTATGCCCAAGGTTGCGGGTTCGATCCCGGGCCAGGTCGATGGCATTTAAGTGTGCTTAAATGCGACAGGCTCATGTCAGTAGATTTACTGGCATGTAAAAGAACTCCTGCGGGACAAAATTCCGGCACATCCGGCGACGCTGATATAACCTCTGCAGTTGCGAGCGTCGTTAAATAAAACATAACTTTTTTTGATTACACAACTTTTAACACTGTATCACTTCGGAATATGTATGATAAGAACTTTCTTGTGTTAAATTTTTAACGTACCTTGTTAACATGTTTCGACCTATTTTCGGTCATCTTCGGAACTGGTCGTTGTTGGTCTTGGCGCCTCTTGTTTCCTGTGTGGGTGCGTTCGTAGTGTAGAATCAAAGAGTGTATGTGTTTTGAAATTGAGTTTTGTGTTGAAAACACACCCCAACGATATTCTCAACACACAACCAGGCAACTTGCTCCTACCGGGTATCGTAAAATTAAATATTATATATAGACTTCTTTGTGATTTATTCGCCAGTCTATACAGAAAATGTGCCTAGTACATATTCTTAAAAGAAATAAAACAATATTTCTTTATATATTTGAGTGAGGAGTGTCCCTTAAAATATCATCGTCATCATCATTATAATCATCTTGAAGGATCAACCGCACCAGCCTGCCCTATCTCCGGTGATAATAATGTCAAAAGTTACAGAACAGCATTCT